>SJYV01016348.1:41269-160549 GCA_006410875.1 Neotragus pygmaeus | reverse complement strand
GGCTGCCGTCTATGGCGTCACACAGACTCAGACACAACTGAAGCAACTTAGCAGCAGCAGCATTGCAGAGGCACAGCTGACTAAATCATTGCCTGCTGGTCATCGATTCAATCTCCAGACCCTCTTCCCTCCCCAGAAATTGGGCGACTGGAACTGAAATCTCCAAATCTCTAATCACATGCTTCACTCCATATCCTCAGATGGTGTCCTAAAGTCCATCCATTCACTTAACAAAAGGATTCTATGTCTGCTCTCCTCCAAATTCCAAGGGTTTTAGGAACCCTGAGACAGAAACGGGATGCGTATGTCTTATTATAAATCACAGTATCACAGTCAGAAATACTTCTCCTCTCTTCTGTCAGTCTTATGAGAAAATCGATTTTGAAATATGTGAGTTTTGAAGCATACATGGTCCTCTGGAATGCAGCCCTCAGATATCATTATCTTCCACATTTTACCACTGAGGAAACTGAGGCCCATAAGAAACATGGGGTAACTTGTTCAGTCAAGTGGCAGCAGGTGGCGTTTGACCCCAGACACCTTGACTTCAGAAAGGCTCTGAACCACTACACTACAGAGGGGAAAAAAGGCTAGTTTTACAGCTTCCCCTGAGCTGCCTTGGGGTGAGTCCAAGATTAACATTTTTCAGCTATTGATCACAAAAAGTCGTATCACTTCCTCTCTTATTGGTGCATTTTAATTAGTACCAAAATTAATCAGCAACCTCAACATTGTCCTCTTCTGAACTTCAACCGCAANAAAGACTTTATAAACTTAGAGGTAGATCAATAGAAATCATCCAAGCTGAAGAATAGAGAGGAAAAGATTTAGAAAAGATCTTATGACCTGTGAACAATATAAAAAGGTCTAGCATACATTTAATTGGAGTTCCAAAAGTAGAGGAAAGAGCATGGAACGGGAAAATATTTGATGAAATGATGGCTGAAGATGTCCTATCTTTTGTTAAAGTCATACACTTAATAATTTATGAAACCAAATAAGCCCCAAATTGAATAAAGAGAAAACTACCCAAGACAAAACATCATAAATCTGAAGAAAACAAAAGATGAAGAGTAAATCTTAAAAGCAGCCAGAGAGATAAAGTACAAATGACCGGGGACTTTCCCCACTGTTTTCAGGTTTCTAGAGATGACAGTAATTTAAAAATGCTGAAAGAAATGAGAACCAACCTAGAATGCTATTTTCCACAAAAAATACTTTTTAAGAATGAATGGGGCACAGAGAGGACATTTTAAGATAAATAAAATTAAGAAACTTCATTGAGAGTTGACTACACTACAAGAAATGCTACAGGAAGTTCTCCAGGTTGAGGGGAAAGATACCAGAGGGAGATCTAGTCTATCAGGAGGGGATGAAGAGCACTAGATATGGTAAATATGTAAATAAATAGGAAAGGCGTTTTTCCTTCTAGTTCTTTTAAACTACATATGACTGTTTAAAAGAAAAATTAAAACATTTTGGGGATTTATTAATATCTTACATTTACAGAAAACTACAGTGTTAAGAATGGGAAAGGAGAAATGGGTATATTCAGTTGTAAGGTTCTTATGTGAAACGGTATCACATTAAGAGGATTGTGAAATGTTAAGAATATATATTGTAATCTGTCCAGCAACCACTTAGATAAAGTAAAACAAAAAACAGAAATAGATGTACCCAAAACACTAACAGATAAAATGGGATTCGAAAACATTTGATTAACTCAAAAGAAGGTAGGCAAAGAGGAACCAAAACAAAGAGGACAGGCAGAAAACCAAATAGTAATGTGTTAGACCTAAATCCAAATAATCATGAAATGTAAATAGAATAAACACTCCAATTAAAGCAGAGATTAACAAGCTGCATAAAAATACAAGCTTTCATATATATTCTGTCTATAAGTAACCCATTTTAAGTATCAAGGCACACACAGATTGAAACTAAATGGGTAGATTTAGTTATAACATGCAAATAGCATAAAATGACTAGATTGGCTTAATATCAAGTAAAGTAGACTTTAAGATAAAAGGATCAAGAGAGACATATAATGATAAAACAGCCAGTTCATAACTGATCAATCATAAGTATGCATGCTCCTAATAAGAGCTTCAAAATACCTGACAAAATTGATAGTGTTAAAGGGAGAAATAGACATATCCACAGTCATTACTAGAAAATAATAATTTTATAACTCTTCTCTCAGCAGTTAATAGAACAACTACACAAAAAGATAAATAAAACTATAGAGGAAATGAATAGCACTATCAACTTTTGATCTAATGGAAATTTACTAACACAGTGTAACAACTACAGAATACATGTTTTCAGGTGCATGTGGTACATTCATCAAGATAGACACATCCTGGGCCATAAAACACATCTCAATAAATTTACAAAGCTTAAACGTATATGCAGAATATTTTCTGACTACAGTAGAATTGAATTAGAAATTTAAAACAGTGGAAAGTCTAGGAAAACTCCAAATATTTGAAAGACACACAATTCTGTTAGGCTCCTTTTTCTTATTTGAGGCTCACCTTAAAATTTACATCCCTTTATGAGGGCTTCTCTGACTGCCTGTTTAAGGTACGCTCCCTAATGAACTTTATATATAAACTTTGCTTCACTTTCACCATAGCACAGTTCACATTACCAGATATTTACTTGTTTGGCCATTGGCCTAACTGTTCTCTTCCACTAGTGTGTAAGTTCTCAGAAGGTAGAGACGTTTATTGTTCACTGCTATAATGGTAACAAAGCACAGGAAACGCTCGACAGGAATTGCTGAACGTGTGAACAGTGAACATGGGTGCCCCATAGTCCATCATAAGCCCGTCTAGATGCTGATTAGGAGAATCTTGATAACATCACCAGTGACAATGATAAACAACATTCTCTTGATATTATTATTGCTCAGGCACTTGAAATGCCGTAATCCTTCCAGCTGCCTGTGCAGTAGTACTTCTGGTATCCCCAGTTTACAGAAAGAGAGACTGGGCTACAAAATGTTATAATCAGTGTCACGTAACTAGTGAAGAGGAAGGTAGAAATAACCTGGGTTTTCTGATTCCACAGGGCTCACTCTGAGCAACCAGTAGTTTGTGATGGAAGAAAGAAAGGCTGGTAGTTCTGCTTGCATGTGGTGTACGAAGCAGCACAAACTCTGTCAATTCTTAGAAACAAGGCTTTGGCCCTCTGCTTCAGAGCCACAGTTAACTGTCAACTAAAGACGTGGAAGACTTTTTTCAGTATAAAAGTCAGTTTCATGTTTCTGTAGACCAGTCCTGGTAATGACAGCATTTTAAACCAGTGAAGAAAGGATGGGTTAGTCAGTAAACGATATTGACACAACTGACTAATATTTGGAAACGAAATTATATCACTGCTTTATGTAATCTAAACAACTTCTAAAAGCAAGATTTTAAATATGAAATCATACACAAGGACGTGAGAGGAAAAATGTAGGTGAATATTTAAGCTTGAATGAGGTGGGTTTTCTAAGTATGGTAGTATGCCCTAGTTGAACCTGAACTGGGATTCAGATTTAGTGCATTTTAGTGATCAAGTGGGCCAGCACAGAAGGTACAGCATGCCTCTGAAGGTTGGGAAGTAATCCCTTCACCTGGTTTTTAACAGCTTTTAATAGCTGTTCCAGCCTTCCTCCGCCTCATCTCCCACTATCCAGAGGAAAAGGAGACTAGGGGTCTTAAACTATAAAGTGATAAACTCATTCATCCTTACCTTCTTGTCATGGGTTTCAGAGGAAGTGGTGTCCATCTTCTTGACCCAAGCCACTCCTTCTACAAGTACTTTCAAATTTATTAGTTTACAACAGGAAATAGTACCATCAAGCACACAGGTGTCATCCTAAAATGTGTGAGGTGATATCTCATTGTGGTTTTGATTTGTGTTTCCCTAATGATTGGTGATGTTGAATACCTTTTCATGTTGGCTATCTATATGTTTTCTTTGGGAAGATGTCTATTTAGATCCTCTGCCCTTTAAAAAATTGGTTTTTGGTTTTTTTTTTGCTACTGAGTTGTATGAATTCTTTTTTTATTTTGGATATTAATCCTTATAGATATATGACTTGCAGATGTTTTCTCACAGTCCATAGATTGCTTTTTTATTTTGCTAATGATTTCCTTTGTTGTACAGAAGATTTTTAGTTTGATGTAAACTAGTTTATTTTTGCTTTTGTTGCCTTTGCTTTTGGTGACAAATCCAAAAAAAAATACCATCATGAAAAATGTTGTCAAGGAGCTTATCACCTATGTTTTCTTCTAGGAATTTTATGATTTCAGGCTTACATTTGAGTTAATTTCTGTGTCTAGTGTAAGAGAGTGATCAGTTTCGTTCTTTGCATGAAGCTGTCCAGTTTTCACAGCACCATTTATTGAAGAAATGTCCTTTCCCCATTGTATAGTTGTGGCCTTTTTGTCATAAATTAATTGACTGTATATGCATGTGTTCATTTTGGGGCTATCTATTTTGTTTCACTGATCTGTGTGAAAATCTATTTTATGCTAGTACCATACTCTCTTGATTACTATAGCTTTGTGATATACTTTGAAGTCTGGGAGCATGATGTCTCCAGCTTTGTTCTGCTTTCTCAAGAATACTTTAGCAATTTTGGGATCTTTTTGATCCCTGGGTTGGAAAGATCCCCTGGAGTAGGAAATGGCAACCCACTCCAGTTTTCTTGCCTAGAGAATCCCATGGACAGAGGAGCCTGCTAGCTACTCTGTTATAGGCAAAGTTACAACAAATTCCATGGGGTTGCAAAGAGTTGGACACAACTGAGTGACTAACACACAGCACAGTGCTTGGCTTATAGTGGATTATGGTAAATATTTGTTTAAGGATAAGTTAATATCAGCTAATATTATTTAACATTTACTATTTTTTGAGCATATGCTAAACACTATGGATATACTATCTCACTTACTCTTCACAAGAACCTATAAGATATAGACTATTACTTTCTTCATTTAGCAAATGAGGAGACTAAGAAAACTGGCTTAAAGACTACATGGATACATTGAGGTGGTACAGTTAGTAAGTAGCAGAGCCAGGATCTGACTTCTGTACGGTGTGACCTTGGGCAAGTCACTTTCCTTCTCTGGTATTCCAATTCCTCACTGAAACCAATGGGTCAATCTAGATTATCTCTAAAGCCCCTTTCAGCTTTCAGTTCAGTTTAGTGCAGTCACTCAGTCGTGTCCAACTCTTTGTGACCCCATAAAAGGCAGCACGCCAGACCTCCTGGTCCATCACCAACTCCCAGAGTTCACTCAGACTCATGTTCATTGAGTCGGTGATGCTGTCCAGCCACCTCATCCTCTGTCGTCCCCTTCTTCTCCTGCCCCCAATCCCTCCCAGCATCAGTCTTTTCCAATGAGTCAACTCTTCGCATGAGGTGACCAAAGTACTGGAGTTTCAGCTTGAGCATCATTCCTTCCAAAGAACACCTAGGACTGATCTCCTTTAGAATGGACTGGTTGGATCTCCTTGCAGTCCATGGGACTCCCAAGAGTCTTCTCCAACACCACAGTTTTAAAGCATCAATTCTTCGGCGCTCAGCTTTCTTTATAGTCCCACTCTCACATCCATATATGACTTCTGGAAAAACCATAGCTTTGACTGGACGGACCTTTGTTGGCAAAGTAATGTCTCTGCTTTTTAATTTGCTATCTAGGTTGGTCATAACTTTTCTTCAGTTATAAGTAGAAGGCAAAGTTATAACAAATTCCATGTATATGAAAATCTCCTTAATACAAAGATTTCCAAGTCCCAAATAATGCTCCATTTCTCTACAAACACTAATCATTACATTGATGTTTCCATTGAATCAAAGAGCTTCGATGGCTTCTTGAAATTCATTGCCTTTGTATTTTGCTAACCCGGTAGGCATCGAGCACGTTCTTCGTCACCAGCCCCATAACATACTCCAGCTAGTTTAAGCAGAAATGGAAATTTACTGAAGGATATTATGAGGTTCATAGGTTCTCCAGAGGGCTAAGCAGTATCAGACTGTGGCCAGGGAGGAGGCCCAAGCCACCTGGACAGAGTGTCCAGGGAAAGTTCTGGGTTTTCCACAGCCAGGCACAGAGTGCAGTTCACACCGTGATACTAGGCCCTGGACACCTAAGATTCCGCCAGGGCTGCCCCTCAAGCCTGCATGCTTGGGCCCCCAGCCTCCCACAGAATGGATTTTGCATGTTACTCTTGAGAAGAGAAGGCTCTCTGGCTCTAATTAGAGAAGACTAGTCTCACACCTGGGCTTCATCTTTAAGGGAAGCCAAATGTGTGGGTAGGCATCTTCTACCTCCAGGAAGAACTTAGGATGTGGTCCACTCCCTAAACTGGAAATCACCCAGAAGGTGCTGGGTGACCACATGTACTGGGGCAGTTGAGCACTATGTAGGTTTATTTTACTGCTGTAGAAATGCAGCTGGACCTCATAGTGTAAGTATATGGCTAAAACTGGGAACCTCCTGAGATTTCCCTGGCAATCCAGTGGTTTAAGACATCATGCTGCCAGTACAGGGGGCACAGGTTCAATCCCAGGTCTGGGAACTGAGACTCCACATTGGCACATAGAGAGGCTAAAGCCCACCCCACCGAGAACCTCTTCAACTCCAGGCACTGAAATCATAGCTGCTGACACACATGGTGTATCAGGCTTTTAACACGCACTCTGTATCTGGCCTTCTGGTAAACTACGTATACTTTCCACTTAGACCTCACAACGCTCCTGTGAGGAGTCCGCTGTTGTCCTCTGTATGGGCTACCACCCTCATCTGACAGCTGAGGATTCTGAGGCCCAAAGAGGAAGTGCTGCGTCCTGCTTTGCTCCTCTAGTAAGTGGTGGAGTGTAGCCTTGAACCAGCTGAGCCTCCGGGCCGTTTTACCTCAGGCAAAGAGACAAGCGCACGTGGTGCCAAGTCACATCTAACGCTGGCCGTCCTCAGGTCTGAATGTAGGGCATGCTCAAACTACAGAGAAGTTCCTGAGAAATGAGATTGACCAGGTTTGTAAGAATCTTTGTATATCTTCCTTCTAAATGTTTTCTGAGGTCAGCAAGTTTCAGGATGCTCTTGTGTCTAAAGTTGAAGCTTTGAAAATGCTTTGGATCTTTGTCCTTCACCCTAGTGTTCTGGGAACTGGGTGTCTATGGAAAACTATCACGTAAATCCCCGGGGTCCCTTTTTAGCACTGTGCTGCTGCCTCAGGTTCACAGTTGCTGTAAAGTGCTGGAAACCTGGTTTAGGGGAGGAAAATAACTTTTCTTGACCCTCTTAGGATTCTTGACTGGGTCTGAAAATTAACCTGACAGGAGAAAAGTATACAAATTTAATATAACTTTTACATGACCCAAGGATCCTTCAAAAGGCAATGAGGAGTTGAAGAAACTAAGTGTTTTTATGCTGGGTTTGAGCGAGAGTGGGCAGCCCTATAGAAATAGGATAAAGCAAAGGGTATGAGGCAGTATCTGTAGTAACTGGGGAAAACTTCTCAAGGCCTGTTTGTTTTATTTCTTCTCCGTGTTTCTCTGACTTGGAGATAAAGATGCTTCATTCCTCTGGATGTAGAGAAGGTATCTCCTAAAAGAGGGTCTGATGACCTGCTTCAAGGAAGATGATGAAAGGGGAAGGTCAGAGAGACCTTCCTGCTTCTGCTGTTCTTTCAAACTCCTTCAGCTTAAAATAGTCGCTCTGCCAAGGTGCTATCTGCTAGGGTAGTATGTCTTTGATCCCATCATTTGATAGAGGTGGTTCCTGGTCTCACCCCTTCACATGTATTCTTGCAGCTTTCCCAGACAGAATCAGCAGCCACTTTGGAGAAACAAATATTTAAAACGGAACAACCTCACCTTCCACCTTGCCATTAATGTATGAGCATAAACTCTGGTTGTGAAATTCAATGCTTATTTCGCCTATGGCGAAACCATAAAGGAGTTTTACAGGCCCCATTCAGGATGGAGATAAATGCACAAATGAAAATACACAGAACTTAGGGAACAGACGTAATTAATGATGGCCAGAGGGAAATACCCCCACTGCTTGGGCAAACAGCTCTCCTGTATTGTACGGGCTAGAGAGAATTGGCAGGAGGCGGGAAGAGGAGATGCTGCTGCTTGAGAGGGAGATGACATGAGTAGAGCCAGGAGGGGAGGGAAGTGCGAGGAGAGGCCAGAGCAGAGGGCCATAATTTCACTATGGATTCCTGCCTATTCTGAGTAGATTGTCCCCAAATTTGTCATTAAAAGTACAATTTCCTCTATGAAAACTGTCTTTCCAAGGACCCCGGGAAAGATACTGAGAACAGGAAGTGGGGTACCCAATTATTCATGTGAGTAATGAACTTTATTCTGTATTAATTATTTATGAATTCTGCATTCTGTCCAATCTTTGTTTAGTAATAAAGTTATTACTTTTTGTTCCTTCATTTGTGCATTTCTCCAACAGACATTTATGGACTTTCCACTATGCTGGGACACTAGGCATACTGAGGAGGGCTTTTTTACTGTCCTCTGATGCTTACCCTCTGTCAGGAGAGTCAGACATGATGCTTAATGCCTCATGTTACACATTCAAATTATAGAGTTATCAGGTTGTCATGTGCTGTGATGAATCAAAGGGTGTGATGAGAGGAGGTAACAGGAGAGGCTGACTGTGTCAGAGGGTCAGGAAAAGTGACATTTGAGCCCGAGGAAGAAAAAGCAATCAGTTGCAAGGAATGGGTGTGAAAAGATATAAAAGTGGTTTCTAAGCATGGGTTCATCATCTCTTGTCTCATTGTCTTTAACTACATGAGAGTTTTTCTAAGTGAGGTCTGGAGCCACACTTGGAAGTATGTTAAAAATTCAGATTCCTGGGCCCCATACCAGGCCACTAAATCAGTATCTTTAGGAGCAGGGCCCAGCAATCTGAACTTTAAATTTAGCGCACTTCCCTTCCCCCAGTCATCCTTACCCACACTGCTGGATTTGAAAATCACTTCCTTATTATTGAGAAAGCTTTATAATTCTTACAAACTGTTTCTGCTTATGACACTGTTTGATTCCCCACTGCAACCTTACATGATACTCAAGCCTAAGTATCATTATTCCACGGTTACAGATGACATACCTGAAACCTGGAAAAGTAAAAGGTTTACGGACTCATCAATGAGCCTTGTGCCCTTTTCCTTGTACCACAATGTGTCTCAGCAGTGGATTATAATGATACTCACTTTACAAATGTGATGTAGTACACCCAGGAGTGGATTGCAGGCTTGAAGACATATTTCCTGCACCATGATTGCAACTGGCACAGTATCACCTAGTAGTTCAGCAGTTCTGAAGTCAGATATACCTGGAGTCTAGTACCAGCTCATCCACTTAACACATTATTGACCTGGGGATTTTGCAGAAATTAAGGCCTGTGGCCAGCAACTTGTTATATAAGTGAATATTGAAACACTATGGTCAATAATGTTTGGGTAACAAAAGATGTATTAATATGTCTCTGGTCAATGTTTTGTTCATGGCTGTGACCTTGAACAGGTTGCCTAACCACTTTCTACTTCAGTTATGTCATTTGTTAAATAATAATAAATAACAGTGCCTACACTATTGAACTGTTACAAAGATTAAGTGAAGCACTGTTGTGAAACACTAAATATAAGCTTTTGAGTACTTAGTAAATACCAAAAAGATGGCAGCTATTGTGCCTGTAATATTTCATTTCAGTTCAGTTGCTCAGTCGTGTCTGACTCTTTGCTACCCCATGGATTGCAGCATGCCAGGCCTCCCTGTCCATTGCCAACCCCCGGAGTTTACGCAAACTCATGTCCACTGAGTCGGTGATGCCATCCAACTATTTCATCCTTTGTTGTTCCCTTCTCCTCCTGCCCTCAATCTTTCCCAGCATCAGGGTCTTTTCATATGAATCGNCAGGCCTCCCTGTCCATTGCCAACCCCCGGAGTTTACGCAAACTCATGTCCACTGAGTCGGTGATGCCATCCAACTATTTCATCCTTTGTTGTTCCCTTCTCCTCCTGCCCTCAATCTTTCCCAGCATCAGGGTCTTTTCATATGAATCGGTTCTTCACATCAGGTGGCCAAAGTATTGGAGTTTCAGCTTCAGCATCAGTCCTTCCAATGAATGTTCAGAACTGATTTCCTTTGGGATGGACTGGTTGAAATCTCCTTGTGGTCCAAGGGACTCTCAAGAGTCTTCTCCAACACCACAGTTCAAAAGCTTCAATTCTTCGGCACTCAGCTTTCTTCACAGTCCCACTGTCATATCCATACATGACTACTGGAAAAACCATAGCCTATAATATTTATGACCCACTGAATATGTAGTATTTACCAACTAACTGAAACCCAGATAGAAATCACAAGAGATGTTACACATAAGGTTTAAATAAATGTTGTGAGTCATTCAGGCAAAAACATCTGAGACAGCTTAGTATCAATAAGCACATCCAGCACCCAAATCTTGGTTTCTAAATACCATTATTCACAAAAGAAACTAGGTCTTTGTGAAGAAGTGCCACTTTTAAGTTCTGGAGAAGGAAGAATACAAGCTGATCTAGAACATTTTCTTGTGCCACAAAATAATGAAGTGCTTAAAGATTGGGGACATGTCAAAAAGACAATGCTCTGGCCTGAATTGGCTCCCACCTCTCAAATTTGGAACATTTTGAACTCAGAAAAATAATGACAGTGATGCTGACTATAAAACTTTGAGAGAAAAAATTCGTGAGTTTGCAATGATTTAAAAGGTGGAATAGAGCCAGGAAAGCTTTTTAAAAAAACAAAACAAAATTCCAGCAGCTATATGTGGAAGGAATTACAGAGTTAGAAAAGTCACAAAATTACTGTTTTATGACACTTTTAATAACCGAATTCAGCTAAGGATCATCATTGAAGGCTAAAATCTTTGTTAAAGGTTGTTGGGAAAACATGGAAGCAGTGATAGATTTTTTTTTTCTTGAACTCCAAAATCACTGTGGACAATGATGGCAGCCATGAAGCAAAAAGATGCTTGCTCCTTGGAAGGAAAGCTTTGATAAACCTAGACAGCATATTCAAAAGCAGAGACATCACTTGACTGACAAAGCTCTGTATAGTCAAAGCCATAGCTTTTCCTATAGTCATGTACCGATGTGGAAGTTGGACCATTTAAGGAAGGCTATGCACTGAATAATCAGTACTTTCAAATTGTATAGGAGAAGACTGTTGAGAGACCCTTAGACTGCAAGGAGATCAAACCAGTCAGTCCTAAAGAAAATCAACCCTGAATATTCATTGGAAGGACTGATGCTGAAGCTGAAGTCCAATACTTTGGCCACATGATGCGAGAAACTGCCTCATTGGAAAAGAACCTAATGCCGGGAAAGATTGAGGGCAGGAAGAGAAGAGGTCAAGAGAGGATGAGACAGTTAGATAGCATCACTTACTCAATGGACATGAATTTGGAGGACAGAGGAGCATGGTGTGCTTTCACCAATGGGGTGGCAAAGAGTTGGACACAGCTTAGTAACTAAACAACAACAAATATATACAAAGAGAAAAATATATCTTTCCTATGGGAAGACTTGGTAAATACCAAATAATCAAATGGTCAAATTTAGCTTCATAAATTAGGATATACTGACATTATGTGCTCTCTGATGTGGTGGCAATAGGAAATACACAACCTCACCCACCCATGGCATTATTGCCAAAATTGTCTAACCCAAATCAAATTTTAGGAAACATCAGATAAAATCCACAAGGATATTCTGCAAGAGAATCAATCTGTACTGTTCAAAAAATTTACTGTTGTAAAAGGGAAAAACAGGAGAAGAATTTCTAGAATCTAATGTTGTAGCATTAATGATGTAGAATGATTAATGATTTAAATTAAAGGAAACTAAAGACATGGCAGTTAAATGCAGTGTGTTGTCCTTGATCAAATTCTGGCTTTTAAAAAGCTATAAAACAACCCAAATGTTCATCACTTAACCAAGGAATAAATGAAATGTGGCATTTCTGTACAATGTGATATGTTTTTTAAAAGATTTTATTTATTTGCTTATTTTTGACTGTGATGGGTCTTCATTGCTGTGAAGACTTTTCTCAAGTTGCTGAGCACAGGGGCTCCTCTCTAGTTGTGGTATGAAGGCTCCTCATTGTGGTGGCTTTTCTTGTTGCAGTTCATGGGCTCTAGGGCACAGGGGTTCAGTAACTGTGTCCCTCAGGCTTAGTTGCTCCATGGCATGTAGGATCGTCCCAGATCAGGGATCAAACTCATGTCTCCTGCATTGACAGGCAGATTCTTTACCACTGAGCCACGAGGGAAGCCCCACGATGTAATATTTTTCAACCAGGAAAGGAATGAAATAATACATGCTACATGAGTGAACTTCAAAAATGTTATGCGAAAGGAAAGAAACTAGATATAAAGCACTATATACTTTATGATTCTATTTCTATGAAATTTCCAGGATAGGCAAATCTGTTGAAACAAAAAATAGACTAGTGGTTGTCAAGGAATTGGGGGAGGGGAGAATGGGGAATGACTGATAATTAGTTACTGGGTTTCTTCCTGGGATGTTGAAAATGTTTTGAATTTAGATACAGGTGATGGCTGAACAACCTTGAGAATAAATCGAAACCAAATTGAACACTTGAAAAAAGGGAATTTTGTGACACATGGATTATATCTTAGTTAAAGCTATAAGGACATTGATTGGGGCAGTTGGGGAAATTTCAGTATGAGTTTTCAGGTGATATTTTCTCAATTTTAAATTTCTTNACACGACTGAAGGTACTTAGCAGTAGCAGTAGTGGCTCAGAGGTTAAGCGTCTGCCTGCAATGCCGGAGACCTGGGTTCAATCCCTGGTCAGAAAGATCCCCTGGAGAAGGAAATGGCAACCCACTCCAGTATTCCTGCCTGGAGAATCCCATGGACGGAGGAGCCTGGCGGGCTATACTCCACAGAGTCGCAAAGAGTCGGATGCGAATTCACTTCACTTCACTTCACTTTCTGATAGGTGGATTATTTGGGAAACATGTGATTTCAGATGAAATCTCTGAATGAGGCCCAGTGAATTCCTCCCTAAGTGTCTGACGCTGCTGCTGACAAGCGCTCAGTCATGTCTGACTTTGCGACCCCACGGACTGTAGCCCACCAGGCTTTTCTGTCTGTGGGATTTTTCTAGGCAAGAATACTGAAACAAGTTGCCATTTCCTATTCCAGGGGCTCTTCCCCACCCATGTCTCTTACATCTCCTGCATGGGCAGACAGGTTTGTTTTTTTTTAACCACTAGTGCCACCTGGGATGCCCCAGGTGTCTGGAACCATTAGGCAATTTGTCAGATTCTGAACACGGCAACAAGCAGAGCTGAAAAGTAGGACCCTGGAGCAACTCCAGCTTCACTGTGAAACCCCCAGTCTTCAGCTCGGGCACAGATACTCTGGTGGAACGCAAGAGCCCAGGGTGCTGCTGCTTTAGCATTTACTTTTGCTGATCATCCCTTTTGTTTAATTACACTGCTCTGATGTATAATTGGAGTATGCCTTATATTTCAGATTTTTTGTTGTTGTTAATCAAGAGCAAAAGCAGCAATTTTGACCCTCCTGCAAGAACGAAGTTTTGGGCTTCTGCTCAACTGAAAAGCAAAGGGGGAACACCATGAAACGACACGGNATACTGGAGTGGGTTGCCATTTCCTCCTCCAGCGGATCTTCCCAACCCAGGGATCAAACCTGTGTCTCCTCTGTTTCCTGTATTACAGGTAGATTCTTAACCTGCTGAGCCGTTGGGTAAGCCCATGACTCATAAGTAAGTCCCCATGTGTAAAACCAGATATATTTTTACTGGTAATTTTTAGAAAAATTTCTTAAAACATATGTATTATTAATCATTATTTGAAATAATCTTGCTTGCTGATTGATGCTGTTATTTCCAGCTTCTTCAACTTGAACCTGTACTTGCTTGTTTCCTCTGTAATACAAACCCCACAAAACAGGGCCTTTCCTATCTTAACTCTATAATCCAGACTCAGAATAGTGCCTGAGACATAGTAGGTGCTCAATAAATGGTTTCCCTCCCATTTAGCCAACAAGCAGAAACTTCCCTTGTCCTATGCTTTTAATGGCTTCATTATGGAAAAAAAACACAAAAAAATTTAGCTGTGAAAAAAATGCGTGACATATTTTCGTATAGATGACTGGGTTTTCTGTTGTCCTGGGGGCTATTTGGCCTCATGCCATCTGTGAGCTGGAAAGTGTGCAACACCATTGGTTTTCAAGTATTTGTCTGCTCCATACCAAGCACTGTTCTAGGGAGAAAATATCCTGCATCCACGGGACTTATAACTAAGTAGGGAGAGATGGACAGTAACCAGTAAATATATATTGTCAAGTGGGGATAAATACTATGAAGAAAAGTAAATAGGGTAATTGGGTAGTTGGGGAAGGTTTCTGACTGGGGAGCTTTTGAGAGTGCCTTGCAGGGAGTGTAGGAGCTGACTTGGCAGATGTGTGGAGGAAAGCTATGTTGGCAGGAGTCAGCTTGCCTGGCTTGTGAAGAGGGGAGGGGTCTGAAGCACAGCCAGGGAAAGGCATGGGAGGTGATAACTGGAGAGGAAGGCTTGGAGCCTAGTATGGATATGGACTTTTATTCCACATGAAATGGGAGGCCCCCAGAGGGTCTAGAACCAGGGGCTGTCCTCACTTTGTTTAGGTTTTCCGAGGTGAAAAGAATGGGGGAGGGAGGGGTTGGTGAGAGGGAGCACCAAGTCAGGAGGCTTAGTAGTAACTCTGGTGAGAGGTTCTCCTGGACCAGTGGGAGTGGTGAGAAGTGGTCAGGTTCCAGATGGGCTTTGGAGGCAGGTCCAATAGAATTGGCTGATGGTTTGGAAATGGGGTGTGAGAGAGGGAGCTTTCAGACTGAGCACTTGGCAAAATACCCTGTTCGTTTAGTGAGCTAAAACTGGGAGATGAAGGTTTGGGACTCGAGTCATGTCTTAGGTTTCAGCAGCTGAATAGAACCTGTAGGGCACAGGCTCAGCAGGCAGTAGGTGCCATCCTAGCTTGACACATTCTCTGGCTGATGATCAGTGAGTCGTGACTAGTCAAGCGCCTAAGAGCATGCGGCCAAACACGTAGCCAGTGTCAGATGCTGATACTGATGCTGAAATAAAGTGGTCCCAAATTCTCAAGTCTGGAGTGATGCTCCTCCATTGTTATCAGAAAACGGAGCCTCTAATTCCCACCTCTCTGAGTCATTCTCAGGGGGTCTGTCTGAGCTTCATGTCACTGTTCTGTTTCTTTGACTCAATATGCTTATGCTGTTTATTAATCAAGGAACCATAAAGTGACTTATCTTTAATAAGGCAGAAGACCACATATGGAGGTTCACTTTCTGGTTTAAACGTTTGGCTTTTTACTGCTAACTGATGGTCTGTAGGCTAGGATATGCAAAAGCACTGTACTTGAACTCCTAGTGAAAAGGTGTCCCATGTCTGGGAACTTGCTGTAAGTGACAGGTATGGCCAGGACAGGAACACTTCAGGTCCTTTGTTGAAGAGACTCCCTGAACTACCAGTCTTTGGTGTCTCTGAAGATGGGTATTCAATAGGAATGGCTGGAGAGCTGCTGCTTGTCTTCCCTGCGAGAGGAATTAGTCCTTCTTAACCTTGGGCAGTTCTGAAATCCCAGTTGCGTTATGACTGTTAACAGTATTATCCATAGTCCCCAGGGGGATACTGTTTAATCAGCTGATGAACTCCTTTTTCCTTGATTCTAAATCTAAAAGCCCATGGGCTTTCCTCATAGTATAAATAGCATTCTACTCCAGTGTGTATTATCTCATTTACAGGAAATAGTCTTTGAATTACATCACTGACCGGTTTTGCTGTTTTCTGTTGACATTTATTGTGGCAGTATTGTAAGATTGACACGGATCCTGTCCCCTAGAGTTAGTATATCCCATCCGTGTTTAATATTATAGAGCTGGATTCAGAGATGGGAGAAACAGTCGAATGAAACTCCAGGACATTTTGCCATTTTTTCATTGTTAAAATATTAGCAAAACATTTTTTCTAAGCTTATAAATGTAGGTATGTGGCAAAATGTGATGCTTTTCTTTAGCTATGCCATTCGCTGAAATGATGTTTATATTTGAAAAATAGGTTAGGGGGCAAGGGAAGGTAGGTTAGATCAGTGTTGGAGAAACCACTTAGCATCTCCCAGTGTCCATCCACTCTTCCTTTCTTCTGTGGTAATAACATAGACACTCCCCTTTTAAGCTGTGTATAGCCCCTTGACACTAAGACATCATTTCCGAGCTTCCCTTGCAGCTAGGTAGGCCATAAGATAAATAGATGAAAATGTCTAGTGGCAGCTTCTAGAAACTCCACTTAAGGGGCCTAATGTGTGTATACTATGCTCTTCTTCCTGTCTTCTTCCTTCCTGTTCCCTGAAATGTAGAAGCTACCATCTCAGACCATGAGGTTGAAGCTATGCACAATGGAGTAGCAAGAGAAAAAGCACAGCCTACCATGCCCTGTCTCTGACACCTTGTTCTAATTTTAAAATTTTACTTGTTTATTTGGCCACACTGCATGGCTTAGGATAATCTTAGTTCCCTGACTAGGGATTGAACCTGGGCCACAGCAGTGAAAGCCCGAATCCTAACCACTAGACTAACAGGGAACTCCCCTGAGGCCTATTATATGAGGGGAAATGAACTGTAGTCATATTTAAGGTGCTGTTTGAGGTTTTGTGGTCCTTACAGCTAAGCCTGATCCCAGCTCATACAAACAGCTAAACTTTCCTTGAATTTAGAGCTCGAGGCAGTGTCATTTTCGGCTGAAGACAACAACATACCCATTCTGCCAAGTCACCAATCTTTAGCTTCTCCAAGATACTGCATTGTATCATTAAGATCATTTTTATAAAAGCCTCATGTAGTGATATCATTTATTACCTGAGAACCAAAAAGTTAAAATAATGGTATTACACCTAACGTGATTTGAACTCACTTCCCCTCAGCCACAAGAACTTGTCCATCCCACCACACCACTGTCCTCCACTTTTGTGTTTCTGTCACTTGAAATCTAGATATAGATGAATAAAACCGACAGAATTTGTAAACACAGGCAAGAGGGGCACCCACCACCCCTAGAGGCTGGTCTTTATGATCACAGAAGTAGCGCGTGTAAAAAGTCAAAACTCTGGAAAAAGGTGCCCCGTGTCCCCAGTCCCACCACCTCAAAGTCACAAAAGCTTTAGGAACATCCTTACAGAATTTTCCCACATGTATAGAGCCTTTCTTTTTTTTAAAATTTATATGTATAAATGGGAACATATTACATATACTATAATATACTTCATTTTTAAATTTAATAATTATAAACATCTCTCCAAAACAGCATCTACACATTGACTTCTGTCTGATGCACAGTACAGTAGATGCCACATAATTAATTTAACCCATCTCTTGTTAATGGCCATTTGTTCCAGGCTTCTGCTGAGATAGATGTTGCTGAACAGATTCGCTTGTATGTCTGTCTTTGTGCGTATGAACCCATATAACTTTAGGATAATTCATGGAGTTGCTAGGAGAGATGGCATGTTTAGGATGTAAGCAGTGCCCTCTGCATTTATACTCCTGCCAACAGAAGCAAGGCTGCTTTTTGAGCTCAGTTTCCCCTCATAAGCCACAGTTTAGCATTCAGTTTTATTTCCTATTCACTTACTACTTTTAAAATTTGGGTTTCTGTACAGAGCAAGCGTGATATGTGACTAGTCAAAAGACAGTTGAGAGGCAAATGAGTGATCTGCTTCAGCTTAATACCATGTACTATTTAAAGGGCATTATGAGCAAAACCCCACCTTATTGCTGAGAATATGCTAGCCATTATTCTTGTTTAAGGTCTGGGCCTAGTGAAGGGGATGGCTGAAGAGCTTTGAGGAGAAAGAATCAGGAGTGCAACTAGGAATGTAAAGGCCATCCTTCTAGGTCCCAGGCTCCAGAGATGTTTTACCACAAAGACAAAGGGACTTTGAATATCACTGGAAATAGGATATTTTATATAAGGGCTGGGAGAAGGTCCAAATTTAGGGCTTATTCAATATCCCATGATCTCTAACCACCCATCCCTACATTGAACACTTCCTCTATTTTCTCAGGATCTTTTAAAGTATACCTTAAAGTGTGTGTTGGTCATAGAGTGGTGGTGTTTTTTAAGTTATCCAGTGCCCAGCAAGCTGCTTGGATAATGCTTAGGACAAATGGGGAAGCTTTGCATCTGTTCTGCTTCTATTCATGCTCCCTAGACTCCTAACTGTGGTTTAATTTAGAAGATGAGGGCCTCATATCAGAGGACACAGGAAGTCAGAGCATTTTCCCTGCACTGGTAAACGGGCTACTCTGAAGCCCAGACTCCAGCCTCACTTCAAGGGACAGGCCCTGCCCAGCTTTCTGAGTGAGGTTGTCTTGGAAGTAGGTAGCACCCTCTCCTGGGCTAAATCCAAATGTTTTCTGTTGGTCCTGAAGTCATCTAGGATAATAACTGGCATCTCCCTTTCTCTGGCAAGCTCTGCCCCATCACTGCCCCCTCCTGGCCCCTGCCATTTTTTATCTGAATGGTGTTCACATTGGATATTCTTCAGCCTCAGGTGACTCAGACTGCAAGGATCTGCCTGCAATGCGGGAGACCTGGGTTCAGTCCCTGCATCAGGAAGACCCCCTGGAGAAGGGAATGCAACCCGCTTCAGTACTCTTGCCCAAATAATTCCATGGACAGAGGAGCCTTGGCAGGCCACAGTCCGTGGGGTCACAAAGAGTTGGACACGACTGAGCGACTACCACTTTCACCTTTCACATTGGATATTAGAGATTCCAGGTAAGATTTGTTAGGGAGTAAGAACTTATTGCATACTTAACTATGGGCAGGACACCAGGGAAGAGGTGTGAATATAAAGAAATAAAAGCTTGTAGTTAGTATAGAAACGGACTAGGACAAATCAGTAGCTAAATGCAGACACAGTACTGTTTTAAATAATTCTAAGACAGCAAAAGTATGGAAGAGACTCTACTGATAACAGAAATTTTGGAGTGATGCGGTGATACTTGTTACCTAGCAGTCTCTTCGTGAAATGGCAGATGCTAGGAAAGTTGCCCAAAGGAAGGGGATAAATCCTCACCCCTGAGAAATAGTCTCTGGAAATAGATGTACTAGAGATTTCTTTTAGTGAACCAGTTAAAATATGACTGCAAATTTTAAGCCTTTCAGAACCCTTTAGCATCTAACGCCATTTCTACATTCTTCTCTTTTCTTCACTAGACCTGAATATGTGAATGAAATTTTCAGAAAACTAAGAGACTATGATGGTGCCTTCGCAGCTTTACTGTGTTCTAGTTTCTGTCTCACCCAGGCTTCTATTCTAATTGGCATATAGGTTCTGTTTTATCTGACTCCATCTGCATGCTGAAGACCGTGGACATTGTTCATTTTATCTCATAAATCAAGGATTGTGTCTGTTTTGCATGTTCAGTTTTCAGGGCAGCAACAACAGCAAATGTAGGTGTTGCTTAGTGGGTCTTTACCTGGAGCCAGGAGCAAAATGACATTATATTCTTTCATCTGATTGATGCTCACAATTACCTGATGGGATAAGTACTATCTTTATTATCCCTGTTTTTTTTTTTTTTTTTTTTTTTTAAGATGAGGAATTTAAGGTTCAGCGATGTTGGGTAACTTGCCCAGGTGGCAGGGATAGGATCTGATGGAGGACCAGCTCTCGAGACCTTGTTTTTATCTACAGTGCATATTTCAACCATAGCATTTGCAAGTAATTAATAAATGTGCGATTGAGGAAATAATCATGTTAGCAGGTATAGTTCATTTCATAGAGATGTGATTTGGGTATCGTGAAATTGAGCTAGGGAGGAAGTAGAGCATGTTTGATGTCTGGGGAGTGTTTTGTAATTGAGGAGGTCGTGGGCACAGAGTTGGCTTACTCCTAACAACACACCCAGCACAGACCCTCAGGGTCATAGTCAAAACTTGAATGCTTACTCTATTCCAGGAAGCATTCTCGCTCAGAACCTGGCATGTTGTTTCATTTAATTCTTGTGACAGTCGCACTTTACTGGACAGCTCAGAAAGGTGAAGTAACTTTCCTAGGGTCACACAGCTAGTGATTGATGGAGGCAGGACACTTGACTGCTGCTCCCCTGAACTTCTCTCAGGTGCCGTGAGGGAGCTTCTAGCAGCCTCACTTTCTCAGCCCATAGGGGAAAGATCAGATTGTACCCCCCTGCCCCTGGCTCCTGAACAAATAAATGTCCTGCTGCCTCTCAGAGAAGCCCCTCTGAAATGGGAGTGGTGGGCAAGAGGAATGGAATGTATCAGCTCCAGGCAAACTCAGAATGGGCCTGTTGTTGTTTAGTTGCTAAGTCGTGTTACACTCTTTGTGACCCCATGAACTGGAGCACGCCAGGCTTCCCTGTTCTTCACTATCTGTTCAAGCAAATTCATGTCCATTGAGTTGGTGATGCTATCCAGCCATCTGTTCCTCTGTTACCCCTTCTCCTCCTGCCCTCAGTCTTTCCCACCATCAGGGTCTAGAATGGGCCAAGAAGTATCATACCAAGACACTTCTGTAGGCGCTTACAGCAAAAAGTTATGCTTGCCCAGGTCATGGAAGAGGAACCCCACGTTGGGCACGCACAAACCCCCTGGATTAATTTAGCCCTTCAAGAGATTAACCGAGACAGATAAATGTAAGAGTTCTAGATGCCCATCATCTAGAGAGATTCCGCCTAGCCCCCAAGAGGTGGCTGGATAGCCAATGACGGGTAAGACCCTCAGAGGAGGGTAACCTAAGACAGGCACAGCCGCGAGAGGGGATGGCGAGGCTGGAGGTTGGCCGCCTACAGCTTTACGCCTTGCTCTACAGAACATCAATACAGATGTCTCGAGGGCTTAAATAAAATAAAAAAGGGGGAGATGTGAGGCCCTAAATGGGAAACCTTAAAAAGAAAGGGGCTAGCTTTGTGGTCGGAAACTAAGATGGCGCCTGGTGGAAGAGATGGGGGCGTGATCTATGTTTGTCAAAGTTTTTGATTGGCTCTTGATTTCCCTGCACGTAAACAGCGCGTGATCACCATAGACTCCTGTTATAATGAAGGCGCGTGACGATTTGACCTTTAATGTGATTGCTGCAACTATGGAAGGTCCCTCCTAAAACCTCCCTGCTTGCCGTTATAAGCCGGGGGCTTGCAGCGCTAAAGCTGCAAGACAAAAAAACTGCTCAGACAACAACAACAACAAAAAGACACTTCTGTGGTGGTGCAGTGGTTAAGACTCCACCTGCCAATGCAGGAGACACGGGTTTGATTCCTGATGTGGGAAGATCCCACATACCTCGGGGTAACTAAGCCTGTGACTGCAAATAATGAAGCTTGCACTGTAGATCCCTGCACAACCAGAGAAAGCACCTGCACAGCAATGAAGACCCAGCGAAGCCAAAAGACCAATAATTTTAAAAAGAAAGAAAAAATGTGTATCAAGACACAGGATAAGACTGTAAATATATTTGGACTTTTAAGTCTGTAAAATGTGTCTTCTTACTGTCTTTAGAAGCAGGATTGGGTCTTGTAATTTCATAGTATCTGACTCTGCTGGTCACACCATCAGTGGTTAATAGATACAAGGAAGGAGGAGAGGAATGAATGAATAAATAGATGGATGAGTTGATGAATGAATGAAGGATGGGCATGGAGAAGGCAGCACCTGTGTTTGGGTAGGAGTCTGCTTAGGAACCTCTTTCCACCAGAGACATATATAAAATAATGACTCTGATGCTCTAATGACGAATATCCGCAGCATATGTTTTCAACTGGATTTTGAGTGTGGAGCTCTAGAGACGTATTACCTGGGTTCAGATTCTTGTTCTGCCACCCCTAGCTAGTTATCTGCAGTGAGTCATGGAACCTCTCTAGGTCTCAGTAGCCAGGGAACGGTTGTTGTGAGTTAATACAGGTGATGTGCCTAGCTCCAGTGAGAATTCGGTAGATGCCAGATACGGTCGTCTCAGTTGCAGTGTGCCAGGCCAGCTGGAGTCCATGTAGCCACCGTGCTTGACTTCTCAGTCCCAAGGTGAACCCTAATGTAGAGCAACAACACCTGGCACCAAATATAATTTCCTCTTGCAGCTCATGGCAGCTATGAGGAAGTCACCAGGGGAGGGCTGGGGAGGGCGGTGCAGCAGCCCCATAATTTCCAGAGCCCTTCTCCTAGACTGACACATAATTGTCAGATTGTTTTATGAGCGCAGCTTCCTGCCCCCTTCCTGCCTCGCTTCCAAATGTGCTCATTCCCGAGGAAGCCTCACTGCTCCCTCTCGCCCTTAATCGCTCCTTTCCTGCCCGCCCCAGGGCTGGGCCGATTTCCTAAATCACTCTGAATTGGCTTCCAGTGCTGGCGCCCAGGGTGGGCTGCAGGAGAGAGCACGTTTGTTCTAAGTGGNGTGTGTGTGTGTGTGTGTGTGTGTGTGTGTGTGTGTTGTACTGCACTACTGTACTTTTCAAGGTACTGGACTGTAAGATTAATTTTTTTATTTTGTATTTGGTTTTTATGCATCATTTGTGTGAAAATAGAGAGTGCTGCTGCCACTGCTACTGTTTTAGTACAAACACTTTTATAAACCTATTACAGTACAGTACTCTATAGCTGGCTGTGCTAGCTGGGTACCCAGGCTTACTCTGTTGGACTTATGAACAAAGAAAACTTACAAATGTGCTCTCAGAATAGAATTTGTTCATGTGTAGATAATTACTTTATCTCTAGTTTCCAAGCCAGGAAGCTGTGCTAGCACTAACTTTAAAGTGACCTCAATACAGTACGACCTCAGTTGGTTTCAATATGGGGCCTGCTGAATGCAGTTCCATACTCATCCCAACTCCTTCCCTCTTTAGTTAAATCTTTTGTGTTATACCTGCATCTGTGCCTGCATCTCTATCTTGATGATGGAGAAAGTAGAAAAGAAACATAAAAAATTTGATCCTTTAGGTCATGTGTAAAGCATTTTTTCACTCAATCTGCCCTCCATTCCCATGAATAATTACAAGTTACTGGTAGAAAGTTATTGTCATCAGTCTTAGATTAATGTGAGCAAAACTAACAATTCCATTCTCTCCAAGTTAATGCCTTCAGTCAGAGTTTTTTTACATTAAGATAAAAAAGAAAGCAGACAAGACAAAATCAGTCTTAGAAGCTTCAACAGCAATCTAGTCTCTTTCAAATATCAAACAGCAACTCCCTCTCTATATTTCAAAAGATTAATATAGCATTTGAAATTATCTTTTCATTCTACTTTTATTATAATGTTCCAATTTTTAGTTACTATAGTAACCACTTTGGATTTAAGTAAAAGCTTCATTATTGTCACTTTAATTGTTTGATTTTGTTTTCTATTCTATTTACATTGGAGTTAAAAAAATAGAAAATAGATTTATCTTTTACTATTCTCTGAACGTTATGGAGTGCAAAGACAATTCAGACAATGATTCTGTATGACTATTACTGCAACTATCTGTTTATATACTAATCAAAGATGTCTGTTTAGAAACATCAGATTTTGTACTAAAGCAGACCATTGTTCCATATAATTAAACAAAGGAATTCTGGTGACTAATATTCAACATGCCACTAAAAAGCATACAACATGCAACTACTTCTAAGATATTTGATTATTAAAAACATATATTTGTTACTTATATTGAGGTATATAAAGATACTGGTCATGATATTTACATCATAACACAATCTGTGCATTCAGAGAGAGGACCCCATAATGAATTAGTCTGATTTAGTCATAATATTCATCAAAGTTACCAATTAATATAATTTATGTTGTCCAATTCTCTTTTTAAAAAATTTCCTATGTGTCTGATTATCTTCAATTGTTTTACCAGTTATCGGCCTTAAAAAACTGTTTGTGGACTTTGGGTCCAGTGTCTTAGCAAGGCGGCAGTGGCAGCAGCACTCTCTAAGCTCCACTATTCCACTCAAGGATGACAAGAAGAATAAAGATGCCAGAAAGCTAGCTAAGAAAGACAAAGACCCAGGGAACAAACTTGGCAAGGCCAAAAAGAAGAGGTGGTCCAAAGGCAAATTTTGGGATAAGCTCAATAATCTCAGTTTGTTTGACAGAGCAACGTATGACAAACTCTATAAGGAAGTTCCCAGCTGCAAGCTGGAAATTGCAGCTGTGGTCTCTGAGAAACAAGATTTGCAGTTCCCTGGCCAGGGCAGCCCTTCCGGAGCTCCTTAGTAAAGGACTTTTAAAACTGGCTTCAAAGCACAGAGCTCAAACAACCTAACCAGAAACACCAAGAGTGGAGATGCCTCGACTGCTGGTGAAGATGTATGAACAGGTCCCACCAACTACAGATTTTGAAAAATAAAACTTTATTAAATCAAAAACAATTGTTTGTGGAGATTCTCCAAGGCTTGTAATAAGTGTACTTTCCTTCTTCTGGCTGTGTTTTGGGGGCTCTACAAGTTGGGGATTGCATCAAGCCAAATTCTTTGACTATCTATGCTATATATTCCTAGGGTACAAATCTGCCATATATTCCTAGGGTACAGATCTTCTCAGGAATATTTTATCCCCCTTCCTTTCCCTTCTTTTGCTCTGTTTAGGTTGGAGAATCAGGATGTGATCAATTAGTTCTGATTTATCCTAANAAAAAGAAAGGGGCTAGCTTTGTGGTCGGAAACTAAGATGGCGCCTGGTGGAAGAGATGGGGGCGTGATCTATGTTTGTCAAAGTTTTTGATTGGCTCTTGATTTCCCTGCACGTAAACAGCGCGTGATCACCATAGACTCCTGTTATAATGAAGGCGCGTGACGATTTGACCTTTAATGTGATTGCTGCAACTATGGAAGGTCCCTCCTAAAACCTCCCTGCTTGCCGTTATAAGCCGGGGGCTTGCAGCGCTAAAGCTGCAAGACAAAAAAACTGCTCAGACAACAACAACAACAAAAAGACACTTCTGTGGTGGTGCAGTGGTTAAGACTCCACCTGCCAATGCAGGAGACACGGGTTTGATTCCTGATGTGGGAAGATCCCACATACCTCGGGGTAACTAAGCCTGTGACTGCAAATAATGAAGCTTGCACTGTAGATCCCTGCACAACCAGAGAAAGCACCTGCACAGCAATGAAGACCCAGCGAAGCCAAAAGACCAATAATTTTAAAAAGAAAGAAAAAATGTGTATCAAGACACAGGATAAGACTGTAAATATATTTGGACTTTTAAGTCTGTAAAATGTGTCTTCTTACTGTCTTTAGAAGCAGGATTGGGTCTTGTAATTTCATAGTATCTGACTCTGCTGGTCACACCATCAGTGGTTAATAGATACAAGGAAGGAGGAGAGGAATGAATGAATAAATAGATGGATGAGTTGATGAATGAATGAAGGATGGGCATGGAGAAGGCAGCACCTGTGTTTGGGTAGGAGTCTGCTTAGGAACCTCTTTCCACCAGAGACATATATAAAATAATGACTCTGATGCTCTAATGACGAATATCCGCAGCATATGTTTTCAACTGGATTTTGAGTGTGGAGCTCTAGAGACGTATTACCTGGGTTCAGATTCTTGTTCTGCCACCCCTAGCTAGTTATCTGCAGTGAGTCATGGAACCTCTCTAGGTCTCAGTAGCCAGGGAACGGTTGTTGTGAGTTAATACAGGTGATGTGCCTAGCTCCAGTGAGAATTCGGTAGATGCCAGATACGGTCGTCTCAGTTGCAGTGTGCCAGGCCAGCTGGAGTCCATGTAGCCACCGTGCTTGACTTCTCAGTCCCAAGGTGAACCCTAATGTAGAGCAACAACACCTGGCACCAAATATAATTTCCTCTTGCAGCTCATGGCAGCTATGAGGAAGTCACCAGGGGAGGGCTGGGGAGGGCGGTGCAGCAGCCCCATAATTTCCAGAGCCCTTCTCCTAGACTGACACATAATTGTCAGATTGTTTTATGAGCGCAGCTTCCTGCCCCCTTCCTGCCTCGCTTCCAAATGTGCTCATTCCCGAGGAAGCCTCACTGCTCCCTCTCGCCCTTAATCGCTCCTTTCCTGCCCGCCCCAGGGCTGGGCCGATTTCCTAAATCACTCTGAATTGGCTTCCAGTGCTGGCGCCCAGGGTGGGCTGCAGGAGAGAGCACGTTTGTTCTAAGTGGCTTGTGACCTAGAGGTCAGAGATGCTTCCATTCTGTTTGATGTCTTTCCCAGGGGGCCTTCCTTCGCCTACCCCTTCTCCTTCCCTCCTGAGCTGACTTTAATTCTAAGGTCAGGAAGAGATTAAGGAACCAAATCCTGCTGCTTTTCCTAACCGGTACACGCTGGGGATGCAGGCAGGCAGAGGTGGGAGTGGGGGAAATAATAGATGCTGGAGGGTGAGAACCCTGCCTCATTCCTCAGGCCTTCAGCCCCATGCCTCATGCATACCCACTGGGTACCGGGTAGGGGGCCGTTCAGAATACTCCGAATGAGAGCCCTGAAAGATTTATCCAGGTGATTCTTCTTCTGGGCATGCCCCTCTCTCTCCAAAAGCCCACACTTAAGAGAAAGTGATAAGTCCTAACATTTTTCGCTTAAGTTTTCCCACTTGAGAAGTTTCAGAGGAAGCAACATGGAGCGTTTTGTGTTTTCAGCGTATTTTTAAAAAATTATTATTGCTAAAGCAATACACAATCATGGTAGTAATTTCAAACAAAATCGTTTCTAGACGTAACCACAGTTCACAGCATTTTGTATATCCTTCCAGAAATGTTCTCAGCATACACAAGCATACATATGTGTATATATATTTAACACAAATGGGAGCAAATTGGACATCTTGTTCTGCAACTTGCTATTTTTCACTTAGCACATTTTGGATGTTTTCCATTTCGATAAATGTAGATTTACCCAATAAAAAAACACAACATAGCATTCCATTGTGTGAGTGTCTAATGTATTTAGCCAATTTCCTGTTAATGAATATTTAGGTTGTTTTGGTTTTTTACAAATAATGCTCTAAGTATCCTAAATCTATATCCATATCCTTGTTAGAGTACTTCCACTTTGGTGTATTTTTTGGATTAAAGTGTCTGGAAAGTTAACATTTTGACAGATGTTGTCAAATTGTCCTTCAGAAAGGCCAAATGAGTTTAAACTCTAGAATTAATGTATGAGAATACCTGATTGGCTGCAACGTCACAAATAATGGTAAAACAAACTTTTTAACATTTCTAATCTTAAATATATTTTTATTTAAATTAAAATTTACTTTAAACTGGGCTTCCCACCTTACTGTCAAATAAAACCATTTATTTCTGTGAATTTCTTGCTTATGTAAATTTGACCATTTTCTTGTTGTACTATTTATCTACATCTTAATGATTTGAAGATCTCATTATATATATAAATGAAAACAATCCTTTTCTGTCATAAGTATTACCAGTGGTTCCCCTTTGTATCATTTACTATTTGTTTTTTTAAAATTTTTATTTATTTTTTTAATTGGTGGAAAATTGCTTTACAATTTTGTGTTGGTTTCTGCCATATAACAGTGTAAATCAGTCATAATTATATATCCCTTCCCTCCTGAGCCTCCCTCACCTCCCCTGTCCCGCCTGTCTAAGTTGTCACAGGCTGGGCTCCCTGTGTTATTAAGTTGTTATTAGCAACTTCCCACTAATTATCTATTTGACACATGATAGTGTATATATATTGGAGAAGGCAATGGCATCCCACTCCAGTACTCTTGCCTGAAAAATCCCATGGACGGAGGAGTCTGGTAGGCTGCAGTCCATGGGGTCACTAAGAGTCGGACACAACTGAGCAACTTCACTTTCACTTTTCACTTTCATGCATTGGAGAAGGAAATGGCAACCCACTCCAGTATTCTTGCCTAGAGAATCCCAGGGACAGGGGAGCCTGTTGGGCTGCCGTCTATGGGGTCGCACAGAGTCAGACACGACTGAAGCGACTTAGCAGCAGCAGCAGCAGTGTATATATATCAATGCTTCTTTCTCAGTTCGTCCCCCCTTCACCTTCCCTCACTGTGTCCACAAGTACGTTCTCTACTAGATTTATCGCTACCATTTTTCTAGACTCCATATATATGTGTTATTACACTATACTTGTTTTTCTCTTTCTGACTTACTTCACTCTCTGTAAGAGACTCTAGGTTAATCCATTGTAAATTATAATGGATTTACATTGTAAATGCCATTTGGTTTTGTTATTTTTTCAGATAATATTTGGAAAATTATCTTAATGGCAAATTTATCAAATCTTCCTCTCTTTTTTTTTGTTTGCTTCTGGACATGCTTAGAAACTAACATAAACTAAGATTTTTTTCCTTAGATCACCCATGTTTTCTGTTTTTATATTTAAATTTTAATCCTACTAAAATTTAGGGTGGAACAATAAATGATATGATAGAGGTTGACTATTTCTCACATCGTGAGTTGTTTCATACTATTTATTAACTAATGCATGTTTTCTTGTGTTGTGTGCCTAGTTGCTCAGTCATGTCTGTCTCTTTGCGACTCCATGGACTATAGCCCTTCATGGGGATTCTCCAGGCAAGAATACTGGAGTGGGTTGCCATGCCCTCCTCCAGGGGATCTTCCCAACCCAGGGATTGAACCCAGCTCTCCTGTATTGCAGGCAGATTCTTTACCATCTGAGCCACATGGGATGCATGTTTTATTAACACTTTAAAAAACGGAGCTTCTTAATATAAGAACATTTAGCATTCTGTAATGATGGTATTCCCAATATGTGCAGCTCTTTAANGCTCTCCTGTATTGCAGGCAGATTCTTTACCATCTGAGCCACATGGGATGCATGTTTTATTAACACTTTAAAAAACGGAGCTTCTTAATATAAGAACATTTAGCATTCTGTAATGATGGTATTCCCAATATGTGCAGCTCTTTAAAGAAGAAAGTAATTTGATACTTCTAACTTATAAGGATGCAGAGACCCGTCTTCAAGAAAGAAGCACAAATTAATTGTTAACGTTAGATGAATCTTTGTAAAATGAATAAATCCTAAGATGGATTTCCAGAGGCTCTGTTTTTCATTATTCAATACAGAAACCTTCTTTGACACTTTCTGCAGTGGCCTCTGGGACCACAGATGGGGCAACAATGGAAACAGTGAGAGGCTTTATTTTTTGGGGCTCCAAAATCACTGCAAATGGTGACTGCAGCCATGAAATTAAAAGACACTTGGTCCTTAGAAGAAAAGCTGTGACCAACCTAGACAGCAAATAAAAAAGCAGAGACATTGCTTTACCAACAAAGGTCTGTCTAGTCAAATCTATGGTTTTTCCAGTAGTCATGCATGGATGTGAGAGTTGGACTATAAAGAATGCTGACTGCTGAAGAATTGATGCTTTTGAACTGTGGTGTTGGAGAAGACTCTTGAGAGTCCCTTGGACTGCAAGGAGATCCAACCAATCCATCCTAAAGGAAATCAGTCCTGAATATTCATTGGAAGGACCAATGCTGAAGTTGAAACTCCAATACTTTGGCCATCTGATGCAAAGAACTGACTTGAAAAGACCCTGATGCTGGGAAAGATTGAAGGCAGGAGGAGATGGTTGGATAGCATCACTGACTCAATAGACATGAGTTTGAGCAAGCTCCAGCAGTTGGTGATGGGCAGGGAAGCCTAGAGTGCTACAGTCCATTGGGTCGCAAAGAGTTGGACATGACTGAGAGACTGAACTGATGGGACCACAGAAAGTATTTGCCCTTGGATCTAATTGGAAAGTGGTGGACCTTTCATTTTGTGGAGTGTGCCTATATTCATGTATTTATAGATCACTGAGAGCCTTTCAGTTTCTGGGTCCTTGAAAATGTAAAAAATGGAGATTCAAATTTGTTTAATTGATTCTTTTAGGAAATAAGCTATTGAGTAAATGGATGTTGGAACAGAACATCAGAAAAATCTTGTAAGGGAGCTGTATTGTAGGAATGGGTACTCGGTGTGTTTTCATTTGTTGTAGAAACAAAGTCGTTTCTGAGGAGAGCCCCGTCAGATTTGGAATTTTAGAGTTGAGGGGTGAAAAGGAGACTAGCTATTGAGTATTATCTCCATTTTACTGAACCCAACCTTTGTGTGTTACCCGTGGTCACTGGTCAGTGGCAGAGTAGTCCAGCCTTTTCTACTCAAGAGTTGTGGTAAATGTTATTAGTTGCCTATCTAGTAGCTACCTCCACAACGCTTCCTGTGCTGGAAGCACTGGTTTTGTATGGGGTGAGTGCCAGCAGAACACAGTCATGCCATCTCATTTCCTTTCCTAAATCTCTCTTTTAGAGACCCTTTTGCAGCTGAGGGGCTGTGTTAGTTTACTTGGGCTGCCACAGACTGGGTGACTTAAATAACAGCCATTTATTTCTCACAGCCTGGAGACTAGAAGTCCACGATCAAGGTATTGGCTGGACCATTTTTTCCTGAGGCCCCTCCCTTGGCTTGCATATGACTGCCTTGCTGTGTTCTCACATCATCTTTCCTCCGTGTGCAGGCATCCTTGGTATTCTCAATGTATTCAAATACTCTCTTCTTACAAGAGGGCCTATCACATTGGATCAGGGCCTATGTTCATGGCTTTGTTTTAACTTAAGCCCCTTTTTAGAGGCTATGTCTAGAATATAATCTCATTTGAGATACTAGGGATTGGGCTTCAGCTTATGAGTTGGGGGTGGGAAAGGGGTCTCCATTCAGCCCATAAAAGGGACAAAACCTAATTGGCCATGAAGACCTAAGGAGAAATCTGCTGGATGCTCCTGGAGTGGATTTTCTTTCCAGATCAATAGACCTTTGTGAAGGGAAAGCTTGGGATGATGATGCTTGGAGCAGTGGCAGCTATCTTGTCATCACAAATTGAAAAATATAAATATAAAAAGCCTCTATGCTGGGTATGATTAAGCAGAGATATAGATAGAACTGCAGCTTTCACATGATTTTTGAGTTTCTGAATGGACCGTGAGATCAACCATTTCCAGACTTCTTGATAAATAAAGAATAAATGTCCTGACAATAGTAATGCCATTATTAGATTTTCTGTTATTTGTAACTGAAAGGAATCCTAACTAATAGGTAACTTCATTATTTCTTCAGTGAACTTTACTTTCAGGGGAAGCATAGCTCAGCTTTCTCACGATTATCTTGAGACATCCGGATGCTGTGTCTCTCAACAGCCTGCAAAGGCTCATCAGCCAAGAATTCACCTTAAACCTTCCTGAGAACTTTTCCCTTTTTAAAAAATGTCTTTTTCCCAACTTTTCACTTTGAAATGATTTGTGTCTTTGGATCTGTAGGTGAATTTTTTTTTAATGATTTTTATTTATTTGACTGTGTTGGATCTTAGTTGTGACACGTAATCTTCGTGTGGCATGGGAACCCTTAGTTGCAGCATGTGGGATCTAGTTCCCTGACCAGGGATCAAACCTGGGTCCCCTGCATTGGGAGTGTGTAGTCTTGGCCACTGGACCACGAGGGAAGTCCAAACTTTTACCTTTAGTGCTGGTTCCCCAAAGAGAGAGTTTTAGGAATACACTTTGTGCTAAATGTGGCTCTTGTGTATTTATAAAATTACTCCTGTAAAGTTCTGAGGTTTTCAGGGTTCTCATGTTCAAGGATTTGGTGAAAAATTCTGTATTCTGTCTATGCATGAACTCTGATTTTTATGGACCTTAAACATACCCTTTCTTACTCTGATGATGAGAGCAAGAGGTTGAATGTTCAGGGAGGTTTTGATTTTAGATCCTTGTTTATAGCTTGACTCTGTTCAGTTCTTATTTAAAACATGAATACAAATTGTGGTAACTTGAAAGTGGGCAGTAAACAAAGCCCATCTCTTAAATCTTCCTCTTTGTAAACGAGCACCCTAGTAATCTATTCTTTTGTTAGATACTGTTTTATGTCTTTGAGTTTTCTACTCAAGGAAGAGTTTCCCCATCTTGTGAAGGAAAGAATTGGTGGAACAGGAGGTGCCTGGCATGGCAAGTAAGGAACAGTCTTTGGAAATTATTCTGTCTAGGTCTGAATTCTGACTCTGCCCCCTTCCAGTTTTGTGACTTTGGGTTTGTTACCTAACCTCTCTAAGGTTCAGTTCCCTCCTCTAAGAAATGGGGATGAAATTAGGGTTCGTGTCATACAATTGTTGAGAAGCCTTGGTGTCTAGTGTCAGTAGTCAAAGGCTTGGCTGAGTGCCCAGCATATAATAAACACTCGTGAGGCATCTCCTATCACTCTTACTCTAAGGTTTCCATGATGTGCCATCATCATGGATTTTACTTTCTCAGAATTGCATTTTTGAAACTTTTCGCTATAATTTTAGGTTAAAAGAAAACTTGCAAAGAGGTACAGAGAGTTTTCATAACTCCTCACCCAGCTTCCCCAATTTTTAAGATCTCACATTGCCATGGTGCATTTGTCAAAACTGAGAAACTAACAGACATGGGTACAGGTCTTCTCAGGCTTCTGTGGTCTGCCAGTTTCTCAGTCTTTCCTTGCTTTTCATGACCTTAACAGTCTCAAAGAGTGAACCCTGGACATTTGAGCAAAAGTAGAGAAACTGAAGCTACTTCCCTCAGCCTGTACCTTTTCTGCTCCAGAGTTTTCTGTGTCCACAGACAGGAGCAGAGGACACTGATCAAAGGAAGTGAACTGCATCCTTCTCCTCTGAGAGTGTATGTACATCTGCTTTTGGAGGAGTCCCTTTAGGAAGACTCTACTTGCAAATGGATTCTATGTATTGATTGCAGAGTGAAGTGTCCCAGGGGAAAGTTTTGGTGTATTTGTGGTCAGCTTGGTAACTGGTATATCCTCATTTCTGTTGAGAAGTGGGCGACATTAGAAGCGCTCTCTGTCTGCCTTCATCCCGAACTCATCCCCTTGGCCCCACTGAATAGCTCTATACCCACCCCTTCAAGCTTGGGTGGCCAAGGGACAGAATTCATTTCTAAAGGGAAGAGAAAGTCTCTGATTGAGCAGATCCGCAGCCGTGCACACCAATACCTTCTGGGGCATGGTACTTTTCCATTCATGGCCATATTCATACATCCCTAAAGGACGTCTGAGTTCCATTAAGTCCAGATTTATGTTCTTCTCCAACAAATGACAGTGCTTTAGAAAATTTATTTAATGTAAAGTACAATTTAAAAAAGTTTTAGGCCCTAAAGTACAGGAGTTTATGTGACTTCATGCCCCTCTTTCTGGGGCAGAATAAACAAAAGAGGGAAATGGCAAACTCTGTAGGCTTATCCTCCCTCCTCATGGATTGCAAGGTNAAATTTATTTAATGTAAAGTACAATTTAAAAAAGTTTTAGGCCCTAAAGTACAGGAGTTTATGTGACTTCATGCCCCTCTTTCTGGGGCAGAATAAACAAAAGAGGGAAATGGCAAACTCTGTAGGCTTATCCTCCCTCCTCATGGATTGCAAGGTTTTTGTTTTTTTCGTTTTTTTTTGCTTATAATACTGAAGGAAGAAAAAAGAAAGATCATTTTCTCTTGAACAGAGTTGTTTGTATTTATATTTCTGGAAGCTGATTAGTTTTGGAAAACCTAACTCCTTCCTTACCATTTATTCACTTTATTCTTTCAATTTGGGAAATTAATTTCATTGCTTGTGTGTATGTGTGATGTCGTGGGAGGGAACCTGGCCTTGATGGAACTGTTCCTTATGCAGATGTGTGTGTCGGGCATGTGTGCCTATCACTCCCCTTAGGGTCTGTCATCGCCTGTGAGACTGATGTGTGTGGGGGGCGCATGTGTGCCTGTCCCCTCCTTAGGGTCTGTCAGAGCCTGTGGGACTGATGTGTGTGTCAGGCAAGTGTGTGCCTGTCCCTCCTTAGGGTCTGTCAGAGCCTGTGGGACTGATGTGTGTGTTGGGTGCATGTGTGCCTGTCCCCTCCTTAGGGTCTGCTATACTATTGCAACGGCGTTTGGTCTACCTGGAACCAAAAGTTCCTGCTAATACAGCTTTGTTAAAATTCACACATCTATCACAGGTTTTAACTGCCACTTACAGTTGATTTTTGGAATGCTATGAAAAACTGTCTGGTTCTCATTTCAGAGGTGAGGGACACAGATTGAGAGGCTGGGCATGAAGTCACACAGCACATGGTTGACAGGCACGGCTTCTGGCCACAGGCCTTTTCATGGGCTCTGAGAATCTGTCTTCTGAGCTTCTTTCCTATTCCTGAGCCTGCTTCCCTTCATAAATAGCACTAGGAATGGGACTGAGGACCCAGGGGTCCTGGAGGATCAGCCAGATTGCTCTTGGGATGAACAGTGTTGGAGCAGGCGAGGCATGTAGAGGTGAGGCCAGGCCTCGTGGAAAAGTGGTCGGCCTGGAAGTGGGCCTGGTGCTGACTGTTACCCCTCACTGCCCACATCCCCCACCCCAAGGTGCCAGGTTAGCATGTAAAAGAGGCCCCACCCTTTAACTTCCTTTGCTTTGAGACTCCCTCTTATTTTCATGCTGCTCTCTCCAGTCTTTCATCATGATTCTAACGCCCATCCTGTCAACATACTATCTTTGGGAGTCTCTGAAAAGGCTTCACTTCTGGAGAACGTGCCAAAGGAGACCAGGGGTGGCTCTCCACCCTGCTCTAGTCCCCATGGCTCCTTTCCCTCAATGAGCCTGTTTAATGAGTCAAGAATATTCCATTCACCAAAAGAGTGCAGCTGCCAACAGGCGTGCTCCAAAGAAAATAAATGAAAACTTGTCTACTTTGCACTGTTTTGATGNTCTCCACCCTGCTCTAGTCCCCATGGCTCCTTTCCCTCAATGAGCCTGTTTAATGAGTCAAGAATATTCCATTCACCAAAAGAGTGCAGCTGCCAACAGGCGTGCTCCAAAGAAAATAAATGAAAACTTGTCTACTTTGCACTGTTTTGATGGGCAGTCTCTTTTTTCAGTCATGGTGCCTGAGCTGTTTCTTTTCAGGTTGTAGCAGAGTAGAATAAACTTGGCAGTGTTTTCATGTAGTGATAATTCACAGCTCCAAATTTACAGGACTGCATACTGCTCTCTCCTCACTGCCTAAGGTCCTACCTGGTAAGAAACTAAACACTGAAGGAGGTACATTGAGTCTTTGGAACCACTGGCTTGCAGATCCAAACTGAATGCAATCATGACAACAACAAAGAAACAGCAGCTATTGTTATTTTAAAACATAATCTATCAGCAAGCCTCTGATGAATGCTGTTACATCTCTTCAGTGATAAGTCCTTGGCAGCTAAATTTGAAGGAGTGAAGAGAACTCCCATCAAATGACCAATGCCATCACTCTCTCCAGTTTGGAAAATAGGGAGTTCTCTTGGTAGATACTGAAGACTCCAGAGCTGGGATCTTGAAGCAGCTAATGCACTTCCGTAAGTTCCAGATTATTTTCCTGCTTATTATTATGAGCACTTTTCAGATGAAACTGCTCATCTTCAGCTAGCCAGTCGAGAAGCCATGTAGTAAAGTGGATAAGAGTCTGACTGTCTCAGACAGGTTTGAGTTCAAGTCCCAATGCTGCCACTCATACTGAGGGTATGTTCCCAAAGCTCTCTGAGCCAGTACTTCACCTCCTCCAAGTCCATACATGTTGTTACAAATGTCAAAATTTCATTCTCTTTTATGGCTCAGTAGTATTCCATTGTATCTATATTCCACATCTTTATCTGTCTTCTGTTGATGAACACTTAGGTTGCTTCCATATCTTGGCAATTGTAAATAATGCTTCTGTGAACATTGGGATGCATGTATCTTTTCAAATTAGTGTTTTTGCTTTTTTTGGATATATATACCCAGAAGTGGAATTGATGGGTCATATGGTAGTTCTGCTTTTAGTTTTTTGAGAAACCTCCATACTGTTTTCCTCAGCATCTACATCAATATTCCTTCCCACCAACAGTATATGAGGGTTCCCCTTTCCCCACATCCTCAGCAATATTTATTATTTGTGTTCTCTTTGTTGATAGCTATTTTGACCCATGTAAGGTGATATCTCATTGTAGTTTTTATTTGCATTTTAAGCATAGTTATTGTAAAGTACTATCAGCTAGCTCTGAAATTGAAATCATCTGTGAATCTGATTTTGTTGTCTGCCTATGATTCTTATCCTTCACTTTATTATTTTGGTGTGTCACATTTATTGATTTGCATATGTTGAACTGGGGCTTTCCAGGTGTTCAAGTGGTAAAGAATCCACCTGCCAATGTAGGAGACATAAGAAATATGGTTTTGATCCCTGGATTGTAACGCTCCCCTGGATTAGGAAATGGCAGCACACTTCAGTATTCTTATATGGAAAATTCTATGGGCAGAGGAGCCTGGCAGGCTACAGTCCATAAGAATTGCAGAGGTGGATGCAACTGAGCATGTGTGTGTGCACACACACACATTTTCATACTAATTCAGTTCAGTTGCTCAGTCATGTCTGACTTTGCGACCCCATGGACTACAGCACACCTGATTACTGTCCCTTTATTTCATCTCGAAGAACTCTTAACTTTTCTTGTACAGCAAGTCTAGTGGTGATGAACTTCAACGTTTATCTGTCTAAAGAACTCTCTTCTTCAATTCCGAAGGACAGCTTTGCTGGGTAGGCTAATCTTTATTGGCAGTTTTTTTTTTTTTTTCTTTCATCAGTTTGAATACACTGTCTGCTCACTTCTGGCCTGAAATGTTTCTCTGAAAAATACCCTGAACAGGGGTCCCTTGTACATAATAACTAGCCTTTTCTGAGCTGCTTTTAAGATTCTCTGTCTTTAACATCTGACAATTTGATTTATGTGCTATTATGCCTCTCTTTTCCACAGTTTATTGTGATCCACACAGTCAAAGGCTTTGGCATAGTCAAGAAAGCAGAAAGAGATGTTTTTCTGGAACTCTTTTGCTTTTTCAATGATCCAGCAGATGTTGGCAATTTGATCTCTGGTTCCTCTGCCTTTTCTAAAACCAGCTTGAACATCTGGAAGTTCATGGTTCACGTATTGCTGAAGCCTGGCTTGGAGAATTTTGAGCATTACTTTGCTGGCATGTGAGATGAGTGCAGTTGTGTGGTAGTTTGAACATTCTTTAGCATTGCCTTTCTTTGGGATGACATGAAAACTGAAAATGAACTTATGTTTAATGAAACGGAGATAAATAATTTATCTGCATAAATTTATCTCCATTTCATTACATATATGCACCCACTTAATAGTATGATTACGTCTTTTCAGCTGTCTTCACTCTTTTTTATTCTTTTTCTTTTTTTGTTCTTTTGATAGAGTAATTTCGACTATCCTATCTTCAACTTTACTTATCTTTTCTTTTGTTTAGCTAGTCTGTGGTTGAACCTCTCTGTTGAACTTTTAAGTTGTTATTGTATTCTTCAGCTCTATGATTCTCTTTGGTATTTTTTTATATATATATATATATATATACACATATGTACATACTTTTCTTTCTGAAATTCTCACTTTGTGCATTGGTCTCCTGAACTTTATGTTATTGTTTAGTTGCTAAATTGTCCCTGACTCTTGCAGATGCATGGACTGTGGCCAACCATGCTCTGTCCATGGGATTTCCCAGGCAAAAATACTGAAGTAGGTTGCCATTTGCTTCTCCAGGGGTTTTCCCGACCTTGGGATCAAACCCATGTCCACTGCATTGGCAGGTGGATTCTTTACTCCTGAGCCACTAGAGAAGCCCTGACCTTAGTGACCATTTTATGACCAGTATTTAGAACTATCAGATAAATCACTTATCTCCATTTCATTAAGATTGTTTCTGGAGATTTATTTTATTGTTTGGAACAAATTCCTTGTTTCTTTATTTTCCTTGACTCTCTGTGTTGGTTTCTACACCTCAGATAAAACAGCCGTCTCACTCAGGCTTGACAGACTGTACTTGTGTAGGAGATGAGCCCAGCCTGAGCTGTTAGTTGCCTTTCAAATCTTTGTGATTGTCGAAGCCAAACAACTATATATATGTTTCAAATTCTCTTCAATTTTGAATTATTATAAAAGTATGATTATAGTTCCCTGTGCTATACAGTAGGTCTTATTTATCCATTGATATTTTATATTTAGTAGTGTGTATCTGTTAACCCCAAGCTCCTAATTTTTCCTCCTCCTCCTCCTTTCCCCTTTGGTAATCAAACCTTCATTTTCAGTGTGAATCTGTTTCTGTTTTGTAAATAAGTTTATTTGTATCTTTTTTTAGACTCCACATGTATGGAATATCATATTATAATTGTTTTCCTCTGTGTGACTTCCCTTAGTATGATAATTTCTGGGTTTATCCATGTTGCTCCAAGTGGCGTCATTTCATTCCTTTTTATGACTGAGTAATATTCCATTTTTCGGCACTCAGCTTTCTTTACAGTCCAACTCTCACATCCATACATGACCACTGGAAAAACAATAGCTTTAACTAGACGGACCTTTGTTGGCAAAGTAATGTCTCTGCTTTTGAATATGCTCTCTAGGTTAGTCATAACTTCCCTTCCAAGGAGTAAGCGTCTTTTAATTTCACGGCTGCAATCACCATCTCCAGTGAGTGCTGAAGAATTGATGCTTTTGAACTGTGGTGTTGGAGAAAACTATTGAGAGTCCCTTGGACTGCAAGGAGATCCAACCAGTCCATTCTGAAGGAGATCAGCCCTGGGATTTCTTTGGAAGGAATGATGCTAAAGCTGAAACTCCAGTACTTTGGCCACCTCATGCGAAGAGTTGACTCATTAGAAAAGACTCTGATGCTGGGAGGGATTGGGGGCAGGAGGAGAAGGGGACGAGATGCCTGGATGGCATCACGGACTCGATGGACGTGAGTCTGAGTGAACTCCGGGAGTTNGACTCTTGAGAGTCCCTTGGACTGCAAGGAGATCCAACCAGTCCATTCTGAAGGAGATCAGCCCTGGGATTTCTTTGGAAGGAATGATGCTAAAGCTGAAACTCCAGTACTTTGGCCACCTCATGCTAAGAGTTGACTCATTGGAAAAGACTCTGATGCTGGGAGGGATTGAGGGCAGGAGAAGGGGATGACAGAGGATGAGATGGCTGGATGGCATCACCGACTTGATGGACATGAGTTTGAGTGAACTCTGGGAGTTGGTGATGGACAGGGAGGCCTGGCGTGCTGCAATTCATGGGGTTGCAAAGAGTCAGACACGATTAAGCAAGTGAACTGAACTGAACTGAATGGATGTTGGCTATTTGTTTGACAATATTATGTTGGTTTCTGCCAAACATCAACATGAATCAGCTACAGCTATACATATGTCCCCTCCCTCCTGAAGTACCCCCCCATACCTATCCCACCCCTCTAGGTTGTCCCAGAACACTGGGCTGAATTCACTGTGTCACACAGCAAATTCCCACTGCTATTTTCCATATGATAATGTATATGTTTCCATGCTATCCTTTCAATTCTTCCCACCGTCTCCTTCCCCCACTGTGTCTACAAGTCTGTTCTCTGTTTCTGCAGAGATGTTAAAGCATCTGCCTTCGATGTGGGAGACCAGGATTTGATCCCTGGGTCAGGAAGATCCCCTGGAGAAGAAAACGGTAACCCACTCCAGTACTCTTGCCTGGAGAACCCCATGGGTGGAGAAGACTGGTAGGCTACAGTCCACCGGGTCTCAAAGAGTCAGACACAACTGAGCAACTTCACTACACTATACTTTACTGCTACTAGGTTCATCAGTATCATCTTTCTAGATTCCATACACATGCATTAATATACAACATTTGTCTTTTGCTTTCTTACTTTTTCACTCTGTATAATAGGTCTATGTTCATCTACCTCATTGGGACTGACTCAACTGTGTTCTTTTTTATAGCTGAGTAATATTCTATTGTATTGATGTACTGTGATTTCTGTAGCCATTCATCTGTCAGTGGACATCTAGGTTGCTTCCATATCCTAGCTATTGTAAAACGTGCTGTAACAAACATTGGGATCCATATGTTTCTTTCAATTATGGTTTTCTCAGGGTATTTGCCCAGTAGTGGGATTATTAGGTCACCTGGTAGTTTTATTCCTAGCTTCTTAAGGAATCTTGAATACTTCTAGAATACAAAATAATCATAGTCAAAAAATCTGGATATGTTTAATATTTTCTGATAATATTTTAAGTCAGTAAATGGAAGAGGTTCTTCTGTGGCTGTAAAAGACAACGTGTGATAGAAAATAAGTTTTTCAATCTAGTAAACAACCCCGTCAAAATGGTTGTTTCATTGGATTAGAGCATGACTTGACTGAAATAATCAGTAAATATTCAAAAGATGATTAAACAGGAAACTCCCTAGACAGCAATCCAGCTTATAAGGTTTATTCCAAAGAAACAATGCATATTTCTAAGAAATGTTCTGGTAGGAAGCAAATTCACATTCTGTATATATCAAATACCCTTTTTGCACTTTATTGGAGAATTGTTCTTGTCATTTATTAAAACACCATTTTTTAAGTGTGAAACTAAATAAAACAAAGTCTTTGGCGCCTCTAAAGTTTATTAACACATGGTGTTAAACTGAGTCATTTGCAGTGATGTGATGAACCTCGAGTATATGCTTGCTTCACACAGAGTGAAACAAGTCAGAAAGAGCAAGAAAAAGAAGGTATATTAATGCATACAATGGAACCCAGGAAAACAGTAACTGATGAAACTATTTGCAGGGCAGAAGCAGAGATGCAGACATAGAGAACCGACATGTGGGCACAGTGGGGGAGGAGAGGGTGGGATGAACTGAGAGGGCAGCTTAGGCATACATACATTTGTGCTCGTGCAGTCACTCAGTCATGTCCAACTCTTTGTGACCCCCTCAACCATAGCTTGCCAAGCTCTTTTGCCCATGGAATTTTCCAGGCATGAATACTGGAACAGATGGCTATTTTTACTCCAAGGCATCTTCTCAAGCTAGGGATTAAACCCACATCTCCTGTGTCTCCTGCACTTGGCAGGTGGATTCTTTACAACTGAACACCTGGGAAGCCTATATATACACTGCTGCTGCTGCTAAGTTGCTTCGGTCGTGTCCAACTCTGTGCGACCCCATAGACGGCAGCCCACCAGGCTCCCCATCCCTGGGATTCTCAAGGCAAGAACACTGGAATGGGTTGCCATTTCCTTCTCCAATGCATGAAAGTGAAAAGTGAAAGGGAAGTCGCTCAGTCATGTCCGACCCTCAGTGACCCCATGGACTGCAGCCTTCCAGCCTCCTCCATCCATGGGATTTTCCAGGCAAGAGTACTGGAGTGGGGTGCCATTGCCTTCTCTGTATATATACACTACCATGTGTAAAATAGATAGCTAGTGGGAAGTTGCTATATAGCAGAGTGAGCTAAGCTCAGTGCTCTGTGATGACCTAAGGGGTAGGATAAGGAGGTGGAGAGGAGGCTCAAGAGGGAGGGCATATATATATACTTATGGCTGATTCACAGTGTTGTACAGCAGAAACTAATACAACATTGTAAAGCATTATTCCCCAATTGAAAATTGGGGAATTCCTCTCTTTCATCATAGTTCTTAAGAAAATTATATATATATCTTTTAATCTAAAAAATGATATAAGAATGACAACTATTTTAAATTATTTTGGAAAGAGTATCATTCTATGTGGTGGAAAATGTGGACGTTTGTTTAAAATCAAAGCTTCCATGTAGTACTGTCAGCTTATGAAAACCCTTGAGTCCACATTCTGGAATTTGCTGAAAGGTTCATATAATCCGTGAAGCACATATGGCTAGTCTAGTCCCTGTTGGACACACATCTGTGGAGATTAGGGAAACTACATTCATTATTACAAGTAAGGTATGGCGATACAAAGGTCATATGATGTGCTATAGTCATCCCTGATTAGTGGAAAAGTTTGGTAAAACATCTGCTTGCAATGCAGGAGACCAGAGTTTGATACCTGGGTTGGGAATATCCCCTGGAGAAGGGAATGGCAACCCACTCCAGTACTCTTGTCTGGAAAATCCTATGGACAGAGGAGCCTGGTAGGCTACATTCCATGGGGTTGCAAAGAGTCGGACAAATGAGCTACTTCACTTACCTATGAATGTGTATGTGGGAAAAAGTGATGCTAACTTCTTTAAAGTATAGATGATACATTTGATTTAAATATCTGTTCCCAAAATTAATGTTGGAAAAGAGTACAGAATTCTAGAATCACATCTTTGTCAATTAATTATTTGTTTGGGATAATCAAAAGAATTTTGTAAAAACAGATCAGTCGATATTTCTGTTTAATAGAAACTTTAGGATCAAAGAATGAAGAACTAGAGAACCCCCATCTCATCTATCCAAAACAGCCAATATTTAAATCATTTGACACAGGTGTTTAATTACTTTACTAGTTCCTTTTCTGTATTGTTACCAATGTCATAGATTCTTATTTTTTATATCAGGTTCACTGCTTGCTTAATTATCCTATCAAAATAGGAAATGAGATAATTTGGTTTGTTTCTACTGAATTTATGCTGACACTTAATAATTTCTCCTTTAACTAATGTTCCCAAATCAAAAGTTCAATGATCCTTAATGAAGCTTTTCTACTTCTATCTTTTCACTCTCCTTGCCACATGCACTTTTTTGTTTTCTACAAAACCTGATGTGTTCATGCTCAGTTGCTCATCATGTCCAGCTCATTGCTATCCAGTGGACTGTAGGCCAGCAGGTTCCTCTGTCCATAGGATTTTCCAGGCAAGAATACTGGAGTAGGTTGCTGTTTTCTTCTCTAGTGGATCTTCCCAACCCAGGGATGGAACCCACATCTTCTGCATTGGCAAGTGGATTCTTGGCTACTGGGAAGAATGTGGGAAGCCCAAGAGAATCCAGAGCACCATTTATTTTTCAGCAGTGTGATAGAGCAATATCATACAAAAATACTCCCAAAAATATTGCATACAATTTATTTTTGATATCTTATATAATGTCCTTTGAGGAAGGAGATAGGGAGGGTGACTGTACAATTAGAAAAAGAAGTCTAAATTCTTTAAATTTAGAGTTTAAATTCAATTGAACTCTGATAACAGGACTCGGGATGAATAAGGTGAACTGGGAAGGCAGAGACAAAGCATGATTCAGGAAATAAAGAAGTAGGTTAGTGGAGAAGGTGAGAGAAGCAAGCAAACCAAGAGATGGGATAGAAACTAATGGAGTGTTAGTCACTCAGTCGTGTCCAACTCTTTGTGATCCCATGGACCGTAGCCTGCCAGACCCCATAGATGGCAGCCCACCAGGCTCCACCATCCCTGGGATTCTCCAGGCAAGAATACTGGAGTGGGTTGCCATTCCCTTCTCCAGGCGATCTTCCTGACCTAGGAATTGATCCCAGGTCTCCTGTAGTGCAGGCACGTTCATTACTGTCTGAGCCACTAGGGAAGCCCAAAAGCTAATGAAGATCTGGGAAATGAAGTGGGTGAGGTGAGAGGGTGGAGTGGGAGATAGACAAATGGGTGTAATTTGGGTGTGGTGAAGGTTGGTTCAATACAGATTTGTGGCCCTGATCACTGTATTCTTTTTATGTGGGTTGGTTCAGGCTTTAAAGTAGCAAATTCTTGCCAGACATTTTATATTTAAATGCATTTAATGAGGCTAAATATGATGTGTTTTTACTGTATCCTTACCGTATTCAATTCTTGAATATGTTTTCCCTGTTCTTTTCAGTTCTGAGAGCATTCTTTATGGGGATGCTAGACAGATACACTTTCACTTTTCACTTTCATGCATTGGAGAAAGAAATGGCAACCCACTCCAGTGTTCTTGCCTGGAGAATCCCAGGGATGGTGGAGCCTGGTGGGCTGCCGTCTATGGGGTCACAGAGTTGGACACGACTGAAGCAACTTAGCAGCAGCAGCAGACAGATAATAGGAACTGAACAGTTCTAATTGTAAATTAATTATATACCATCTATTCAAAGTAATAGGTGTTTCCTCTTTCCCTTTTTAATAAAAATTTTAACAAAGTACATTCTACAATGTTCAAGTTAGAGCTCTGACTACGGGATTGTATTCTATTGTTGTTTCTGAATTCCCTGAAAGTAGATTCACTTAAGGTGGCATACTTGTACATTTTACCTCAGACTTCCTTTCTATGGCCTAATGAACTCTAAGATGATATAGAATGGTTACTTTCCTTCAAGATTCTTTTAGCTGCCATTTTCCACAAACAGATATTTATAAGGAGCCAGAAATAAGCCAGTGCAGTAAGTCCCTCATTGCTTCTTTCTCTTTGTGAGATTAAATTTCCAACAAGGCAATTCAATAATTTTTCCGATGTTTTGCCTTTAGTGGAGTGGGATTTTCATCTGAAGTCTATAAAGGCTTACATCGCTGCTCTATCTTGCCCATCCATATTAACCATCTGGTTACGAGGTCTCTGATGTAATCCCAGGATAACACTTCTGCTCTCCTTTCATACTCTCCTGCAGCTGCTTCCTCCATGCTTTACCTTCAGGTATGTGGATTTCCATGCATGTACACATCTTTTTGACATATACTGCTTCTCCTCTAGCCCTTTGATTAGACCTATTTATTTCAAACAAGATACACCTTTCTATCATCATATTCCAGTCAGGAATCACATTTCAAAATATCCTCACAAGACTTAAGAGATGATTTTTTACCAAAAATTCTTTTCGTGTGTTTTAAAGTTCTGTTTGACGATTTTTCATCTCCTACGTGTCTGTATACAGACAACTGAGAATGTGAATACCTCCTGCCCATTTCTCTCATATCTTCTGAAAATTGCTGGGGAAGTCCTCCAGTATTTTTCTTGCTGTGCCATCCCTTTTATGCTTCATAGTATATAATATGGCCTTACAGTTTTCTCTGAGTACTTTTCTCCTTCCCCTCACAACTCAGTTGAAATAATAAACCACTCGATCAGGCTGACTGGTCTCCTGCCCACAGTCTTGCCAGTCTTATGAGATGCAGTCCATCTCTTACTAGAAGCAGCAGGAAGAAGACATGAAAACATCACTAGTGCCCCTAAACCATTCATTTTCCGTCCCAGAAATTCAAAGGCGTTAGAGATACATTCCTGACTTCATAAAGAGAATGAGAATTCATTCTCATATATATCGAGAGAAGTGGGAAGCATTCAGGGAACTTTATAAGTCTTGGCAGAATCTCAGATCTCTGTTATACGCTGCCTGGGAATAAAGCACATTTCTCATTTAGCAGGGCCAAATATGCACACTGTCACCTCAGTTTTCTTCAGCCAAGAGATAGAATTGTCTCCTATTTGGCTTCTATTCTCTAGCACAGGTGACCCTGTGGAATGTCAGGAGTGTCTTCAGAAGGTCCTGGTTCATCTTTGAGAAGACTTTTATCTATTGCTCTCTTTTGCTTACTTTATCTCATTCTTCCCCTTCAGTCTTCCAACACTGATTTGGATTACCCTCCTCCTCTTCCTCAGAATCCTTTTCTTTCAATTTCTTCACAAAAATGAAAGCCCCACAGTGTGGCAATATGTACAATAAAGGCTGTGTCACGATGAAGTGGAAGCCAAGATGTAGGGTTGATAAAGAGGAAACTGACTGGATGCCAGGCAGACTCTAGCAAGAGTGAAGTTGCTCAGTCGTGTTCGACTCTTTGAGACCCCATGGACTGTAGTCTACCAGGCTTCTCTGTCCATGGGATTTTCTAGGTAAAAGTGCTGGAGTGGGCTGCCATTTCCTTCTCCAGGGGATTGTCCCAGTCCAGGCATTGAACCTGGGTCTCCCACACTGCAGACAGCCACTTTACCATCTGAGCCACCAGGGAAGCCCAGCTGACTCTAGGGCCCTAGACTATTCCTTGCTGTAGGGCTGACAGTCTCTGAGACCAGTGTTTAGCTTCCAAGGATGCAAGGAGAACCTGCATACCATGTTGGCTAACAAAGACTTCTAGTTCTTAGGGACCCCTTAGTCACTGTGTACCACTGTGTAACTCCTGGTGCTCCAGCTGAAATTCTTAGAAGTGTAATCAGTACATCCCCTGCCCTTTCACATTATATTAAGACCAATGGAGAAAGCTGGATTATTTTCCTCACTATCACCTCTTAGTTTGGTCCCTTCTATAAATCTTATTGAACAAAAGAATGAGTTGCATTGGATTTAAGATCTCATGGCTGCAAATTATTCCAAGTATGTATTAATACTATGCTTGGCCAACATACTCATACGCTTAAAGTGCCACCTTCCTTTTTTTTTTCCTCCCTTTCATGAGAGACAGTAGAAGATTGTGATTAAGGGCTCAAGTTCTAGAGCCAGATTTTGGAATCAAATCTTAGTTTTGACATCTTTCTAGCTGTGTGACCTTAGATAAGTTATTTAACCTCTCTGTTTATTAATTACTTAATCAGTAAACTAGGGAAAATAAGGGTACCTGATAGGGCTATGGTGAGGCTTAAATGAGTTAATTCACAGGCATGCAGAACAGTGCCTGAAACCTCATAAGTACTCAATAAATATTAGCTTTTATTATTAATTCTCTGCTTAATTAACACTAATTTATTAAACTCCATGTTAAATATCACCATCTCTGTGAAGCTTTCCACAATTACCCGAGGCAGAACTAATCCCTTTCACTCCTCTCTGTTCCCAGAGCATTTTGTACACATTTGAATGAACTGTAAATAATTTTTAACATGTGTCTTTCTCCCTTGTTAGACGATGAGCTCCATAAAGATAGATATCTTTCTTTTTAAAAATTCATGTTGTATTCCCAGTTTCTAGCACAATTCTTGGATTGCAGTGAGTGCATAATAAATATATGTTAGCACTACATCTCCCCGAGATCAGGAAAATTGTGGTGCCTTGGACTGTGTACCTTGTATGTCTCTGGAAATAGACCCAGTCCTTAGCACAAGGCCAGTCACATAGCAAATACTCAATAAATATTTACTGAGTGACTGATATTGAAACTGCCTACCTCTGTAGCAGCAGACCATTACTTCTTATCTGAGGTATTTGAAAGAAAAAGAACAAAAGATGAGATCTATTGAGCATGGCTTGCTTAGAAATAATATTGTCACACTCATAACCAGGGAAGATGGGGGTAGATTAGAAACTTGAATGCATGACTGAAAAGCTTGTTCAGACAAGAGGGGCTTAGTTAACTTTGTGGGGCACTGGGGCCCTCTCTATGGCAGATGGGGAATAATATACTGTGCTAGCTGAGAGGATAAACAAAGCATTGTCATGGAGTTTAAACTATTGAACAGAGGAATCTATAAAGAGGCCAGCAGAGGAGAGAACAAACAAGCTAAAATAAACAGATGGGTGGACAGAAAAAAATATTAAGCATGAAAACAGATAACCCAGAGCCTCAGGAAAAAGGGAAGAAGGAAAAATGGTTCTGTCAAGCATGGAAGAAACACTGCAGAGAAAACATGGAAGTAATGATGAAGCAGCAGAGGGAAGAGCGCAGTGTGCCAGGGTAAGTGTGGTACAGTGAGACAGTAAAAGCACAGGGAAGCGGTGTCTGATTCCCATGCAGAGATAAAATGGCTCTTAAAGGGAACGTGGCTATTAATTTCAATATCATCCAGATGGAGTGGGAATTAATGGGGTAGGGGCGGAGGGCTTGTACGAAAGGGACAATAACTGTCCATTTGAATAGAACTATGCTCTANTGTTTGTAAAAAAAAAAAAAAAGAGAGAGAGAGAGAGAGAAAGCAAACACAGCCTGTGCCCAATTTTCCTTCTGACCCTAACTCTCAACTGCTGCTAATAAAAATCAGAAAGGAAAATGCACGTGGAAATACCTTGTGGTGTGGCAAATCTGGATTCAAATCATTGCTCTTCCAATTCTTAATTTTGTGATCTCAGACAAGCGCCAAGCCTTCACTTCCAAAGAGGGCTCTCTTACCTTCGAAAAGAGAGAGTTTTGTGTTTTCCCTTTCCTGAAGGATTACTGTTTCTCACGAAGAGTGTATGGATGGAATACTTACAGGAATGCCTGACTAGAATGAGAAAGTAAATACCAGAAGGTCATTCAGGAGGGCTCTGGAATCAGATGACTTATTTCCAGTGGCAGACAAGTTACTCCCTGGCTGAATGACTTCAGGCAAGTGGCAGCCTCTCTGAGACTCACTTTTCTGATCTGTAAAAGAACATATTTCATAGGGCTGTGATGAGGATTAGATGTATTAAATGAGATAATGCATGAGCACATTAATTCAGTATCTGCATAGATTGAAAAATTAATGTGGATACATGTGTGTGTATCTGTGTGTGTTTGTATTGCCTTAATCCTGTCTGTGCTTCTGCCCTTGCTGGAGACCAGGCACTCTTAGAAGGAATGAAAGAGTTGCCAGTGAAAACTAATTACTAGTCCATTTACCAAAAAGTGGAAGTTTTATTGGAGCCAAATTTGAGGATTATAACCTGGGAACAACTCAGAAAGCTTACAGAACTGCTCTGCCCATTAAAAGTCAAGACAGTTGTGCACATGTATATGGAATCTAGGAAGATGGTATTGAAGAACCCATCTGCAGAGCAACAGTGGAGATGCAGACATAGAGAACAGACTTGGAGACATAGTGGGGAAAGTGAGGGGATGAATTAAGAGAGTAACATTGCAACATATATATTCAGTTCAGTTCAGTTCAGTTCAGTTGCTCAGTTGTGTCTGACACTCTGCGACCCCATATATCGCATCACGCCAGGCCTCCCTGTCCATTACCAACTCCCGGAGTCCACTCAGACTCACGTCCATCGAGTCAGTGATGCCATCCAGCCATCTCATCCTCNCCTAGTAGATTCTTCTATAGTGTTCAAATGTATAGTCATGTCATCTCCAAATAAGGACAGTTTTATTCTTTCTAAACCTTAGCCCACCCCCCTGTTTTTGTATTTGCCAGCTTATTGTTGTTATTATTCTGAGAAGGCCCTCTGATAAAATGTCAAAATCAGATTTCTTGGTCTTATTCCACCTCTCAAGTATAAAGACATTTCAATATTTGACTATTTCAAGTAGCCTTTGCTGGACAAACCCCACCTGCCCCTCTGCCCCCCACACAGTGGCTTAATATAATAATGATTTATTCTTTCTCACCATCCCATGAACTGCTTGAGTAGTTCCTCTGCTGGATTCACGTTAGTTCACTCATGTGCTTGCTTGACTGTTTGCGTCTAGGCTGCAAGATCCAAGATGGCCTTACTCATATGTCTTGTAATTGACGAGGGCTGCTGGCTTGGGCATCTCCTTTGTCCTCCAAGTGGCTTTACATACTCCAATTGCTAAGACTGTTTTCTTTGAAGATGTCCTAAGAGCAGCGTTCCAAGAAGCAGCTTACTGGGAATTCCATGCCAGTCCAGTGGTTAGGACTTGGCATTTTCACTGCCTGTACCCTGGGTTAGATCCCTGGTTGGGAAAAAAAGATCCTGCAAGCCGTGCAGTGTGGCAGACAGAACAAAACCAAAAAAGCAAGAGGCAGCTTGTCTTTTTTAACAGACCATGGTTGACAGTTGCAATTAGGGCAGCTAGAAGGAGGGAGAAAGCAAAATTAAAGACATAAAAGTTCTATAGCTAATTAGCTGATAATAAATAATCTAATGCAAGAATCCTTAGAATAAATGAAATGTCTGAGTTCTTTGGAAATAATCCCAGATACGAAGAAATGGATAGAAATGTAGGCAATAGGAAAAGTGAAACTATCATCTGGAATTAGGGAAGAACAGGAACTTCTGGCCACTCAGCTTTTTAAAATGAATTTTCGTGTAGTGAAGACTAAAAATATAAACCTGCCCCAGGTGAACCCCTGACAGAATGATCAATGAGACATCCTGGTACCGCTTCGGTTTTTTTCACAAAGTTGGATGTAAAATTAAAAATTAAAAACAAACAAACAAACAAACAAACACCCGTGAGCAGGTTATTATAAAATAGTTTCAAAGGGAGCTTTTGAGTTGGTATGACTCCAGTGATTTCCAAGGAGGCATGTGTCCATCTTACTGGCTATTGTGCTGCTGTAATGTCAGGTTACTAAGCAAAATACTGTATCAAAAAATTTTAAGGGGAAAAAGGGTATTTATTAGTAAGTTGCCACTGCTTAGTGAAGAATCAAGGGAGGGTATTTTATAAATTTCTAATAAACCATTTTGATTATGCCTGGAAAATTGCATCTTTAAAAATTAAAGTATGTGTACCTTGTGGTACATGGATTTAGTTGCTTCACGGACCAGGAATCGAACCCATGTCTCCTGCATTGGCCCGCGGATTCTTACATGCTGTGCCACCAGGCAAGTCCAGTACCTAACATTTTGGGAGACTCACCATAGACTAATAAATAGGCTGGGACAAGTTACCTGAACCACGGCCATTCACAGAGACCCCAGGTAGTTCGTCCCCATTACTGGCAGTTCCATTGTGGACCAGTTCCATATTTTTTAGATGGGAAACCAGGTCTGAATGGAAGGCTTACAAGAAAAAAGGATTGGTTTGCTGGAGTGGTTGGAGTTCGACCTTGAATACAGCAAGATATATGGGTAAACCAGTTCCCATGAGCCACAGAACCAAGATGGTACAGAGAGGCCATGTAGTGGAGACAAGGAGGAGAAAACTTCAGAATGGAGGGGGGAATCAAGACTTTGTTTTAAAGTGTTGCATCTTAGGAGATTGAAAAAGTCGTAACATGGAGAGGTAAAAGTGCTCAAACTCATTACGTTCACCACAGCCAGTTTTGTGGCCTTAGGCCCTTCACTTACTCTCTTTGGGCCTTAGTTTCCTTATTTAGAAAAAGAAAGTTAAAGAGTTTGGTGATTAGACTATGTCTAGATTTCAAGCCCTAAAACTTGTCTCTGACGACATTAATGTTCTTTGTTTATGTTTCCTTGTTTGTTGTGTCATGCTATTGATAAAGTCATCAACTGGTCTGATTTTTGTTTCCATTTCAACTAGGGGCAGTGGCCAGGCACAGCAGAAAACCCAGTGTTTTTCAGAAAAATTCTTGAACAGGGGGCAAGAATCAGAGACTGCTAGACATTCATTCCTCTTAGAATATTTTTCTCTTATTCTTTCAATAATTTTGTGTTATGAAAGTACAGGATGACTTTGCTAAAGGAAGCTATAAAAGCTCTGATATCCAAAGAGTTAAGCAAATCCCACAGAAATCTTGTAATTTTCCTTACTTGTGAACAACAAGATGGGTCCTCTAAATGATCACACTGAGCATAAATATAGAAAACTCTTGAAGTTGGCAGTGGATTATTTGATCAGACTCTCCAACTTTAAAGAAAACCATTTCTGTCTCCTGGGACATACTCCCTAACTCCTACCCCTCTCCAGCCCGGCAAGCACATACCTCCCCATACCCATCCGCCTCAGGGTGGGCAGGTGTGTAGAGCAGGGGAAGAAGTGTAGGAACAACTGTAGTCTCCCAAGGAGAGTGAAGAGGCCAAGAACAGACCATTTTCACCAAAAAAAGAGGGGAAAGAGGGGACTGAAAGAGATGTCGAAAGATGGTTACGGGTGTGGGCCAGGCCTGTGTCACTGTCCTTTGCTCTCAGAGGAGACAGCCCATGGCTCATTCACATGTCCTATGTCTAGTCTACAAATCACCAATTTTCGATGTTTTGTGTCTAGGATGTCAACATTTCCAGGATATATTAGTGTTCTAGCTTGTCTAGCAATCTGTCCACATGCGCCATTAATTCCTAAGTAGGCAAGATAAAATATCTGGCCTTGCTGTGTCTGCCACCTTTCCCATCCCTTCTGATCCATTCAGATTCAGGAAGATATCCATCAAACCTTTTGGAAGGGATCCAAGAGGCTGGACAGCAGTGTCAAAGCCTGGGTGACTTGCTCTAAGCCAAAGAAAATCTGTGAGTGTTAGAATTCATCTCCCGGCTTCTTGATCTCTTATTTCATTGGGAAAGAAAATGGACTGTGTAACTTTTTTCTTATTGGGGACCAAGAAAGGAAGGGCTTCTGGTTCTTATGGGAAAGAAAGAGTGCCTGAGATTCAGATGAGACCTAGAGCTTTGGACTCTGCCCTTGAGCTTCGTGTAAACTTGGGACCCTTTCCCTCAGTCTCGCTCAATTATCACCAGTAATGAGATGGAGTTGGATGCTTTGCCCCAAAAGAGTCTAGTAGTTTCCTCCCGTTTCCACGATACCAGAGACAGACTCAAACACAGAGAAATACTGGTTTGGTTCCGAGTGAATGTTTTTACATTTCATTTTACCAGTTCAGAAAATGGACCTGGTTTCAATTTGAACTATATTCCGAGGCTTTATTTATATATTTAAAATCTTAGTCTTGCTTTTGAAAGAAAAAAAAAAAGAGGAATGCTTGGGTTCAGTTCAAAATTCACAGAATATCCAGCTTTTTGGTACACAGTATGGTTCAAATCTCTATTTATTCTCAGCTATTTGCTTCAAAGAGAAGTGGGGTGACATCGTCCCTTTACAAGAAAGGCCTATGAAAAATTGGTTATTATTTATTATTCCTCCTCTATTTCTCTCTGGATGACGATGAATATTCCTAAAATTTAGTAAAGTCTAGGTAGATGATCTCTTTGTCACGTCCTTCCTGTTTTATTCATGATCTGGCACAACTCTTGTGGTCATATGGGTTTTCCTTTTTTTTTTTTTTTCAGGCAAAGTGTTACTGTTTCTTTTTCTTCTCAAGTGTTCAGGATGGAACCTCTGTAGTAATTCCTGAGGCTCTTGCCCTCAACAAAAGAACAGTGACGAGGTTAATGAGGTGTTGGAAGATGGCAAAACCAGCTCCAGTGTTACGCTTTCCAACTTTTAAATTAGGAACCCTGATGAATGGCTTGCTTGTAAAATATTCTTTCTCTGGGTGACACCCCTGCCCAGCCAGGAGAGGTGAGGAAGAGCCTGATGAGATCAAGCAGGCCAGCTCCTCTTTGCTTTTTCCCATCTGCCTGACTCCCACCCAGCGCCTTTAACTGTCATAAATAATGCCCCAGGGGCTTTCAGAGACTTCCAAAGGCCAGAGCTGCCAGTGCCGCGTGAATAGCCACGGAAATATGAGCTAGCTGGGAGCTTTCTCTTTCCGTTTTCTGGTTTGGATCCAGAGTTTCCCACAGCTTTTGGTGTGTTTATTAGATGGAGCCTTAGATGTGGGCTCTGGTGGGACTGGCTCCTTCCAGGTACTCATAGTCATGGAACCAGAAGCGTCTTTTAGGGGGAGTGGTGGTGGAGGCTATCACTGTTAAACAACCTGGGAAGTTCCACTGTGAAAACACGAATTTGTTGAGTTTGTATCTTGGAGGAATTGTTCTGAGCATTCCCATCATGTCATGACAGATATGTAATCTGATCATTTCCAANTTTAGGGGGAGTGGTGGTGGAGGCTATCACTGTTAAACAACCTGGGAAGTTCCACTGTGAAAACACGAATTTGTTGAGTTTGTATCTTGGAGGAATTGTTCTGAGCATTCCCATCATGTCATGACAGATATGTAATCTGATCATTTCCAAGACCCTGTTTTCGGCAGCAGTGGGAGACAGCCACATTTCTTTTCCCAAGTGAATCAAATTTCATCCAGGAAAGGTATCAAGGCTAGAAAGACAGACAGGGTGATTATATGTGGATGGATGTGATGCAGGGAAAATATTTCCTTCTAGAAATAGCAGCATGGACCCTTCATTATAATTTTACAAAGCATGTTTTCCAGTCTGTGATGTTTGGATATTTTAAGAGGTAGAGAAATGCATAGAAAATACAGGGAGGCACGAGCAAGGAAGCAGTGATCGGTGGTTACAAGAACCAGATAGCTGTGAGTGCTGTTTCTCCTTGTAAACTTAGCTTCTCCTTTTTTAAACTTAGCTTGAAAAAAATTTGTGAAGAGTAGTTCTTGATTTTAATATGTGCTTAGATGCATGTGACTACCACCACAGTCAGTCAGTTAAGTCACTCAGTCATGTCCAACTCTTTGCGACCCCATCAATCATAGCACACCAGGCCTCCCTATCCATCACCAACTCCTGGAGTTTACTCAAACTCATGTCCATCGAGTTGGTGATGCCGTACAGCCACCTCATCCTCTGTTTTCCCCTTCTCCTCCTGCCCCTAATCCNCAAGGAGATCCAACCAGTCCATTCTAAAGGAGATCGGTCCTGAGTATTCTTTGGAAGGACTGATGCTGAAGCTGAAACTCCAGTACTTTGGCCACCTCATGCGAACAGTTGACTCATTGGAAAAGACTCTGATGCTGGGAGGGATTAGGGGCAGGAGGAGAAGGGGACGACAGAGGATGAGATGGCTGGATGGCATGACTGACTCAATGGACTTGGGTTTGGGTGGACTCTGGCAGTTGGTGATGGACAGGGAGGCTGGGCATGCTGCGATTCATGGGGTCACAAAGAGTCAGACGTGACTGAGCAACTGAACTGAACTGAAGTTAAATTCACCCGTTCTAGTCCATTTTAGTCCACTGATCCCTAAAATGTCGATGTTCACTCTTGCCATCTTCTGTTTGACCACTTCCAATTCGCCTTGATTCATGAACCTAACATTCCAGGTTTCTATGCAATATTGCTCTTTACAGCATCGGACCTTACTTCCGTCAGCAATCACATCCACAGCTGGGTGTTGTTTTGCTCTGGCTCCATCTCTTCATTCTTTCTGAGTTATTTCTCCATTGAAAATAAAATGGGTCAGAGTGGTCTTTGTTAAATATTCCGTGAGATCTACTTTGCGTGGTCTTTGCTGTGTTTCACCAGTGTTTGCCATGCCATTAGGCGAGCACTTAACGATAGAGGCAGAAAATGCCAAGTGAGAAATAACTTTCTCCTTCAGAAGAATCTGCTTTTTATTTGTAAAATATGTCTGGACCTACCTAGACTCAGATAACTCAGCAAATTCCTTTCTCATTTAGAATAATTGTCAGTAGGGCAAGCCTGAACTGTAAGTATGGGGAATAGATAGATTTTGATTACCTTCAAGGATGTACCTTTGAGACCAAGAGCTTAATAGACTTTCCTTAATTAAGAGATAGCTATAATTTGCTTTTAAGTAGCTGCATTTGTATATGATAGGAGCTAAAGTCGTTTTTTTAAATGGGTGTGTTTTGAAGTAGTGAAAAGTTTCTCCTCCTATGTCACTAGTCTGTTAAATATTGATAAATATTGTAGAGATTGTTCAGTCCAGCCCTTCTTATCCTAAGTTTGTGTGTGTGAGTGTATGTTTTGTTTTTAATGTGAAAGCATTCTTTTGCCCCTAAAGGATGACAAGCTCTCTTTCACCAGCCTTCTGCTACAGCCTGCCGCCAAGTCTTGGATTCTCACCCCTGGGGGGACTCCTTTGGCTTAAATCCCTTCATTTACTGGAAGCTGTTAAATCTGTAGTGGTGATGGTGGTGTGTGTGTGTCTTTCTATTTCTGGGAGGTTCTTTAAAAAGGACTATAAATCTATTTTGGATCACCTGGATGATTACCCTGTGACTCAGCCTGGCCATTTTGTTTTGGTTCCAAGGATTGCATGGGTGTTTCTACTCACAGTGGGACCAAGGGAAGACCATTGACATCCTGTTGCAGAGTAGACTAAAGATAAAACATGGTGTCCAAATTGAGTCCTCAGATGGCTCCCACTGACAGTCATTCCAATTTCTAAAGCTTGGTGTGGTTGGCCCCTTATTTTTATTGCAGTCAAAGATGGAGCAAAGAGCCAACTTTGTAAGTCCCAAGTTCAGTAGGATTTCTTTTCCTTGTATGGGATGTTTCTGATATTGTATTTTAGGGTACCACATTAAATTGATTAGCATTTCAAAATAATGGAACAGAAGATCCAGTTGTTTTATTATTTAAAAGCACAAATTACAACAACAAAAACAATAATTTATGAAGCTGTTTTTGTAGGCTAAGTACTTCGCTTCTATTTAATCCTCACAACATCCCTCTTGAGTTGATACTCACCATATTTTACAGGGAGTGGTGGGGCTTACAGAGATTAAGTCACTTGCCCATGTCATCAATGGCATTCAGCCTAGGCAGCCTGACTCTAGATCCATCACACTAAGCCTAATTTTGTGAAAGAAAACACACAACTGTATCCTTCTGCTATTAAACACTTTTCAGTTTCAGTTCACTATCTCAGAAAATCATATCATCTGTCACATTTATGTCTGTATTTCAGGTTTTATTGGCATTGCGATTTTTGTTTTAATTTATTTATAAATAAGTCACATATGGTTTCCCAGGGTGTCACAGTAGTAAAGAATCTACCTGCCAGTTGAGGAGACTCAAGAGATGCGGGTTTGATCCCTGGGTTGCGAAGATCCCCTAGAGTAGGAAATGGCAACTCAACTCCAATGTTTTTGCCTGGAAAATTCCGTGGACAGAAAAACCTGGCGGGCTACAGGCTATGGGTTGCAAAGAATGGGACACAACTGAGCATACACACATGCTAAACACATATACTTATTTATAAATTTGGTTTAGTAGCCATGTCAGAACTATAAGCATGAGGCATGAGAGTTTATACCTAGTTTTATATATTTGTGTGTATTTAAGTAATTTTATAATAAAAATGGCTTAAGTCAACACTGGCAGTCCACAGTATTAAGTCATTAACACCCTCAACACATTAACACTGTTTACTTTAAATAAAATCCCTTAATAGCCTAAGAGACTGGACATATTTTGATGGACTGGGAGTGAATGCTCATAACACAAGGTGCTGTGTAGAAATGACTCTGCCACTGGTAGTGAGGTACCAGTAGGGAGCAGGTTGATATTTTTCTTTCAGCACTATGAAGACCAGGTTCTACTCTTCTCTGCCACTACTGTGTTGAAAAGTCTGCTGCCAGTCTAAAAGCCACTTTATAGGTAATGACTCTTTCCTTCGTCTATTTTTGAGATATACTCTGTGGCATTCTCCATATTCACAGCTAGATGTGGATATAGTTTTCTTTATACTGCATAGGACTTTATATGTATCCTAAATCTTTGGATACACCTTTCATCTAAACTGGCAAATTCTTAGTGAAAATCTCTCCAGATACCCTCAGTCTGTTTCCATTCTGTTTTCCTTGTCTCTTGACCTCTTATTGATCTCACCATGTTACATTCTACTTAATTTTTTTAGATTTATTTTTCTGTTTACTGAGATTCAAGAGAATCTCCAGATATGTCCATAACATTTAGCCCATCTGTAAGGATTTTTTTTAATAGAAGGGAGAAGTATATTTTATCATTTACATTTTTGAATTTTATTGAAATATAATATATGTACAGTGAGGCACATCATTTAAATTGTATAGTTAGGTACGTGTTGATAAATGTGTGCACACAGGGAACTACCACCACAATAAAAAAAAACATTTTCATCACCCCTAAGAGTTTCTTTGTTCCCCTTTGAGACATTTTCTACAATTCTTTCTTCATATATATGTTTTTCTGGCCCCCTTTCTTTCTCCTCGTCCTCTGGAAATCCAGTTTCATGTGTATTGAGCATTTGGACATTGTCCTCCTAGATGTCTGAGCTCCTCAGTTTTTCTCCGGTCTTTATTCTTTGGGCTGTTTGGGCATTTCTATTGCTCTGTCTTCAAGTTCACCAGCTCTTTGTTCTGCTGTCCACCAAATGGTGGTTGAACTCATATAGTGAACTTTAAAAATTCAGTTTACTTTTCACCTCTAGAATCTCCATTTGTTTTTAGTTTCCATTTTTCTGTTGAGAAATCCTAGCTGTTCATTCAATGTTATAGTCTAGTTTCCTTTAGTTATTTGAACATGTTTATAATTACTGCTTGTCTCTGTTTCCAAAATCCAATATCTGGAACTGTTCAGAGTCTGTTTCTATTGGCTGCCCTTTCCCAAGTATAGAGCACACTTTGATATTTCTTTGAATGTTCATTTCTAGTTGAAAATTGGAACTTGCAGATAGTACATTATGGCAACTGTGGATTCTGTTGTATTTTTCTGAGTGTGTGTGTGTGTGTGTGTGTGTGTGTGTGTGTGTGTATTTGGTTCTAGTAGGCAATTAACTTTCCTGGACTCCAACTGCAAACTTTGTCACCCTTCTGATATGAAGCAACTAGAATCTCTATTCTTACAGCTTTCCACTGCTACTTTTTTCCTGATCCTTTGAGATTTTTTTTCCTTGTTTCTGTATAATATGTTGATCATCCTTTTTTGATTTTCTTCTCAGGATTCCAGTTGTCCTACTATCTAGCTTTTTGGCTGACTTGGGGGCTGTGTTCCAGATCTCTCAAGCCTATAAGTTCCAACTTTCTGACACTTGTGCACAGTTGGAAAGTACTCAGTTTAAAAAAGGGGCAGCAGACTTACAAATAGGGCTGCACACAGCTGTCATTAAGGAGCAGATTTGTCTCTGGCTCCCACCCACCTTTTCACCAGGCCCCTTCGCGCCTCCTCCTGCACGTGCATAGTTGAGTGCTTGGCCTGGGATTTAGGCAGAGTTTGTACTCAAAGTTGTATATTCCTTCTGTGTGGTTTTTTGTTGGTGTTTTATTTTTTCATTTTTTTTGCTGCCAGTGTTTTTCCTCTAGACTTCTAGCTACTTTTTCAGCATTGAACTTTCATCTCTGGCACCTTGGCTAGTAAGGGTGTGATTTTCCACTGCCTTTTTTTTTTTTTTTTTTTTTTTACAGTTAAAGCTGTAAGAGTTGGGCATTACCTCCAACCAGGAAGACATAAACTCTCAATTCTTACCCTTTTCTGTGGCAGTTTTTGGAGAGTAAATCCTCCTCCTTTCAGACTCTCTCCAGGGTCTTGAAATGGTTGCTCTTAAAAAAAAACAAAAACAACAAACTTCTTTAAAATTGTGTTTTTATCATTGTTATCTGTAAGAGGGTTTCATGATCATTTTAGTCCTCTTACATTCCTGGAAACAGTCCACCCATTTGGTTCCTTTCTGAATTAAATCTGCCTAAGGGTCTATAGTAGCCTTTTTATTTCCCCCATTATAAGTCCCTTTTGAAAAAAAATTTTTTTTGAAAAATATTTTAACTATTTTATGGTCTATACACAATTAATATCTAATAGTATTTCCAGCATCTGAGGTTCTTGGGTGTTGAGCAGTGCTGCTGACAAGTTGTGTCTACTGTCTCTCTCTCATTGAACTTTTTATAAGTAGTTTTTGGATCATGAACCAATGATCTGGAGTGCATTAAACATGGAGAAATACTACATCCTGATTTGAGAGTTTGAATTTGCAAAGAGGTTTTTTCCTGGTGTCCAGAGACACCAATATATGGCCATTGTTTTATTAATTTCTATGGCTAGGGGCTCTCAGAGGTCAATCATGTAGTAAAAATTTGAGTCTAAATCTACTTGAGCACAGGCTTATGATAATAAATTCTTAGAGGGAAGCTCTTCTGTCTCATAACACAGAGCTAGGGAAAGCCATATCCATAGCCCAGTGGATAGACTTTTCTTGATCCATTTCTTCACTGACAATATAGCTCTTCAAAACTTCTGGTGAGTAGTAGTCTTGATAATAGTTTCTTGCCTACCTCCCACTCGAGTCTGTTGTGTACCCACTTCTCTATAGAAGCTTTAAAGATTTCATCTACTTGATTACCAGAGGGGTCAGATGAATCCCTAGCACTGCCAGTTTCTACTTACTTCTCTGATATTTCATTTTCATATTTGATTTGACTTTCTATTCTGGGAAGTTTGGAACAGAAAAGTATAGAGAAGAGTATAATAAAGACCTGTATACTCATCACATGTTTTTATTAGTTAACATTTTGCCATATTTGTCTGTGTTTGCTGAACCATTGTGAAGTAAATTATATATTACATCATTAACATTTTACTCCTAAATGCTTTAGCATGCGGGCTTTCCAGGTGGCTCAGTGGTAAAGAATCCACCTGCCAGTGCAGAAGACGAAGGAGACATGGGTTCAATCCCTGGGTCAGGAAGATCCTCTTCCAAGGACATAGCAACCCACTCCAGTATTCTTGTTTGGATAAGCCCATGGACAGAGGGCCTGGTAGGCTATAGTCCACTGGGTTACAAAGAATCAGACTGAGTGACTGAGCACACACAGACGCATACACTTTAGTACCATCTACAAAAGTTAGGCTTTTCTCTACACAATCATATTGCTGTTTTCATGTTTAACAAATTGTATTAACTAGGAGTCTCCAAAGAGATAGAACTGTGAGAGAGGGAGAGAGAGAATGTGTGTTTGTGGCTGGAGTGGAGGGTCGGGGTGCAGAGAGAAAAAGAACTGAGTAAATGGAAAGAAGAAAATTAAGAAGTTTTTCCAGACAGTTCCTTAGAACAAAAAGTCATGTATTTCTAGACTAAAATGGCCCACCATAAACTCAGCACAGTGAATAAAAAGATCCCACACCAAGGCACATTATTATAACCTTTCAAACACTGGAGATGTTGAAAACTTCCAGAGATGAAAAGAGGTGATATTCAATTGATCAGGAATCAGAATGGCATCACACTCTTCCTATAAGCACTATACACTTGGGGACAAAAGAACAGTTCCTTCATGTTTCTGAGTGAGAATAATTTCTAAGGCTTTCTTACTCGGCCAGACTGTCAACCAAGTGTAAGGTTACAATGAAGACATTTTCAGACACAAAGGACTTTTAAAGTAACTTTTTGCATAACAAGTTGTAAGAAAGCTGCTGGAGGAAGTATTTACAATTGTCAGTCAGTTCAGTTCAGTTAAGTCACTCAGTCATTCAGTCAAGTCTGACTCTTTGTGACCCCATGAATTGCAGCATGCCAGGTCTCCCTGTCCATCACCAACTCCCGGAGTTCACCCAAACTCTTGTCCATCGAGTCAGTGATGCCATCCAGCCATCTCATTCTCTGTCGTCCCCTTCTCTTCCTGCCCCCAATCCCTCCCAGCATCAGGGTCTTTTCCAATGAGTCAACTCTTCGCATGAGGTGGCCAAAGTATTGGAGTTTCAGCTTCAGCATCAGTCCTTCCAAAGAACACCCAGGGCTGATCTCCTTCAGAATGGACTGGTTGGATCTCCTTGCAGTCCAAGGGACTCTCAAGAGTCTTCTCCAACACCACAGTTCAAAAGCATCAATTCTTCAGTACTCAGCTTTCTTCACAGTCCAGCTTTCACATCTATACGTGACTGCTGGAAAAACCATAGCCTTGACTAGACGGTCCTTTGTTGGCAAAGTAATGTCTCTGCTTTTGAATATGTTATCTAAGTTGGTCGTAACTTTCCTTCCAAGGAGTGTCTTTACAATTGCAGAGCTAACTAGAAACAGAGGATTATATGAGATCCTGGAATTGCATAGCTAAAACAGAAGAGAGGCACAAGAGATCCTAGGAAAATATGGAGGAAGTTACAGGGTGATTCCCCCATGGGCTCCAGAGATGACATCTCAATGAAAATTGAATTGATAAACAATGTGGTTTATTACACTGAGAGTCTTTTTAGAGCTTTGTCAGAAATTTTGGGGTTGAATTAGTGATGAAAAAGTTGAAAATGAAAGAAGTGAAAAACAGATACATAAGAAAAGACAAGCAGTCATCCATGGCTTATCTGTAACAGTTACCTAGTTTACAAGTATAAACATTGTATGTTTCACTAATCAATGATGCCATGTGACTATGGAAGGTCACTGGGATGGGATGGAGCCTATGACATAGCTGGCTGGAGGGTAGAGAAAAAAGCTAAATCCTTAGCTTCCACAGAATGAAAGCAATAGATACTATTTTAATATTGAAGAAAAATCAAAGAAATGAGCATCAGCATATGGTTTAGAAAAACAAAGCATCAGAGATATTTAAAGTGAAAGTCACTCTGTCGTGTCCAACTCTTTGTGACCCCATGGAATTCTCCAGGCCAAAATACTGGAGTGGGTAGCCTTTACCTTTTCCAGGGGATCTTCCCACCCTAGGGATTGAATCCAGGTCTCCCACATTGCAGATGGATTTTTTGCCAGCTGAGCCACAAGAGAAGCCCAAGAATATGGAGTGAGTAGCCTATCCCTTCTCCAACAGATCTTCCCAACCCAGGAATCAAACTGGGGTCCCCTGCATTGCAGGCAGATACTTTACCAGCTGAGCTATGATGAAAGTGCTTGCCTCTGGGAAGCAGGAACCAGGAGTACAGTGGGAAGAGGGACAACTGTTTTTTGTTAATATCTTGTAGTGTTATACGATTTTTAAAACTATGTACCTGTGTTAGTTTGATTTTTAAAAATATTGTTTAAATCAAAATTCATCAATTTCAGAATTTTAAATACTCTTTATAACTAACCGTGATGCATTTCATGATGCATTGTAACATTGCTATGTTGGTAAAGGTCTAAGTCATACTAACTTTTTTCAAGGGCAAGGTGTTCCAACTCTTAAATTTGCATTGTTCAGTGGAGTGGCCATTAGCCATGCATGGCTGTTTAAATTAAAAATTTAAGCTTCAGTTCTTCAGTTGTACTGGTCACATTTCCCAGTGCTCTGTAGCCACATATCAGTTTAGTTCAGTTGCTCAGTCATGTCTGACTCTTTGCAACCCATGGACTGCAGCACGCCAGGCTTCCCTGTCCATCACCAATTCCTGAAGCTCACTCAGATTGATGTCTGTCAAGTTGGTAATGCCATCCAACCATCTCATCCTCTGTTGTCCCCTTCTCCTTATATGGTTAGTGGCTAACATATTGGACAGCACTGCACTGTCTTAAATCATTCTTGAATTCACCTCTTCCCAGCTCATTGCCATTATCTCTAGGCAGTGCACCATGGAGATTGAAGGTGTGGGCTTTGCAGTCAGACTGCATTAACTCATACCTTACTAGCTGTTTGACCTTGAACATGTCACATAACCTCTTAGTGTTTCAGCGTCCCCATCTATAAAATGGGAACACTAATAGCATTATCACAGTCTAGGGGTTGTAAGGCAAGACTGTGATAATGCATTTAAATGAAATGCTTAGTACCACACCTGGCGCACAGTAAGCACTCATAGCTTTATCCGCTGTAACTACTATCATCCTCACGCCTTGCTGCATATCCCTTCAGCCACTTCTGAACTCACATGCAGTCCTGGCGGACAGTCCCCTTTCAAGCTGACAACTTCTCACCTGAAGGCCTGCCTCCCTCTTTTTCTCTGCCTGAGAACTTCCCTGGGTGTTACGTGACTTTGCTCAGGCGAGAGGCAGAGAAGCCCAGAAATGCTGAGATTAGACCGCTAGTGGAAGCTCACAACCAGAGAAGGAAAGTACCCACTTTCTTTATTGCGGCGATTCTGAGGTGTCTTCTCCGTGATCCTTGAGAGGCTCCCAGGGAAACCGAGCCCCCTACCCCCACCCCCACCCTCTATTCCACAGCAGTGATGTGGTCAGTGACGCGCCTTTGCTGACCTTCCTCCCGTTCCTCTCTGACTTTCCTTCCCTTACTTGTGCTTCTTGGGCTCTGCGCCCATGCTTGGTGGAACCCACGCTAAGACAGTCGATCATCATCACTACCGCCGCCATCAGTGCTCGTTCGCATTATCTCAAGGCTAAGCTCTTACGGTAGCTTCCCGGCTTGTTTTCCCATCTTCTCTTCCATATTATCCCAGAGCTATCTCAGTTTAAATGTAGAGTTATGCCTTACCTGCTTAAAGACTCTGATGTTTCTTTCTTGCCCACAGAACTTAGTCCTGCAGTAAAGAACTTGAACAAATTCCCTAGAGCCTACCTTACCAGCCTTACCTCTTGTTAGTCTTGCTGTACACCATCCTTTAAACGTACCATTCTCCTTTGCACTTCTGTGTCTGAACACATGCTATCTTCTCTGATTGGAGTAATAATAATTGCAGTGCACAGCTGTTAACCACCTACTCTGTGCCAAGCAGAGCCCTATGTAGTCTGCACAGATGAGTTCTTTAATCTTTAACTTTATGAAGGTTTTTATGTTCTCCTTGTATTAGGGATGTAGAAACTCAGGCTTAGGGAGGTCACATTCTTAATAGCAGAGTTTGGTAATACCAAGCTGATATCCTGTATTTGGCAGGAAAGTGGCATGACACAGACATAGTTTATTTAGAGGAAATCAACTTTACTCGCCCAGGAGAGAGAGGTTTGGGGGTGGCGTGAGAGACGGAAGGAGAAAGATGAATGACGTGGGCTATCTGCCTGCCTGTCCGCTCCAGCATGTGTGCCCCCAGGGGAGAAAGGGTGGCACCGCTCTGCTGCTACCCACATTGTCCTGGGGGCACCTTGCGGTGAGTGTGACGAGAGTGCTTACTTATTCACAACATTCCTATGACATAGCTGCCTGAACCCTTGAGAAATGGTATATGCTTTTCCCTGCAGGCTTTTCAGGGTTGCCTTTGACTGTGTGTGACTTGTTACAGGCTGACTCTCCACTGCCTGATCCAAGGACGAGGTGAGACTGCATGGTCTTGCTTTCCTTTCCCACTTTGCCACCTGGAAGACACCTGCTTATCTCTTCCACAGCACCTCCTCTATAAGCTTTCTCCGTCTCCTTTGGGAAGAGCCTTCCTCCCACCCGGGCCTATGTGGCCCCCTGCACATGCTGTCCCATGTGGCCTTCGAATGATTTGCTTATATATCACGTTCCCCAGCCAGGCAGTAGATCATCACTGGACCCCCTCCTCTTCTTTTTCCAGTATCTGCTACAGTCCCCTCCCCATAGCAGCAAGAACTCTCTTGGTTATCAGCAAGGCAGGTCTCCATGCCTTCTAGAGAAAGGAGGGAGATCAATTCTGAATGGTTATTGTAATCAGTCATGTTCTTACAGAATCTGGAGACTGAAAATAATCTATCCTGTCTCTTCTCTCTTTCTCTTTGGTTTCTATTTTCTTTCTATGGGCTTGCTATTTGATCATAGGTCTTTAAGAAGGCAGTTACTGGGAGCTTCCCTGGTAGCCCAGTGGTTAAGAATCCGCCTGCCAATGCAGGGGACACAAGTTCGATCCCTGGCCCAGGTAGATCCCACATGCCGTGGAGCAGCTAAGCCCATGTGCCACATCTACTGAAGCCCGCACACTTAGAGCCTGTGCTCCTCAACAAGAGAAGCCGTAGCAGTGAGAAGCCCACACACTGCAACTGGAGAGAAGGCCTGGCTTGCCACAACTAGAGAAAGCCCACACACAGCAATGAAGGCCCATCGCCGACAAAAATAAATAAATAAATAAATAAATAAATAAAAAAGAGGGCAGTTACTGCAGGGTAATGTGGCCCATCGAATTTTCCTTGTTAGATCCATGAAGACATGTTTTTGTTATCTATCTTCATACCCCAATTTAAACATCTCCGTCAGACAGCCAACCTCCCCCCAACCCTGAGACTGGCACCATCCCTGAAGAGTTTCCAAGTTATCATTCTGTTTTTCTATCTTGTGAAGGATGTGGTTTTTGGTTGTGTGATTCTTTTTAAGCTGCTTCATTTGTTTTTGGACTGATTAATAGCATAGCTACCCAAACTTGGACAGAAACGTCGTATTCAGAATCTCTGGAAGCAACAGCACCAAGACGCTAATTAGTTCATGTTTTCCATATGAATGAGACTCAAATACACAATCACTGCTTCCTTGTTTTATCTCTCACCCTTGACTGTGCTGGCAAACCTTCTTTTCCTTTTAGCTAAAAAAGGATTTGTTGGGAACAAAAATCCTTTTCCTGTACTTCACCTGCTGGATGGAATGAATAAAAGCCTCAGGGGAAGATCTAAATATTTGACAAATATAACCTCAACTCCTGAAGTTTTAAATCTGGAATACATTTTACAGTCTTAAATTTGAACCCAGGCCAGGGACATGCATGCTGATACTGATTATTTGTGTTCTTTGGCAGAGGGTCTAGAGAAGTGATTTAATTCAATTGTGTGGGGAAAGGGAAGGGGGAGAGAACAATCATGTAAATATCATGCCCACTTGGTTATCTGTATGTGCTGGAGAGTGAAATCCACCTGACCTCCCTCTTCCATCACTGGCCTCTCTCTTGATGGCTGGCCTCAATGTGCACCATGCTCCCCATCCCATGTGCTCCACTCTTGAGCCTCACTGGCATTGTGCTCCCATCTGCCACAGGGCCTTAGCACATGCTGTTGCCCCTGTCTGGAATGTTCTTCACAGCCCGCACTCCACCTCTACCTAGTCAGGTCTTACTCTTCTTGCACATAATAGCTCACTTTCTCAGGGAAGTCCCTGAGATATTTATGAGTGAGATAAATCCTCCATTATGTATGTTGAGGACACTGAATACTTATCCCTTGTAAGCACCTGTCACACGCAGAGTTTTACGTTCTCCTGTATGCTCCTTTGTGTAAATTGTTTCCTAGGGTGTCGCATTTTTATATGGGGAAGATGATATGCAAGTGTTCATGTTTTTTCCTTTAAAGTTCTGTGTTTAATAGATGTTAGAAAAAAATCTATATAATATTAGCTTGTCCCTTTGTGAGTTACAGTAGGCCTAAAATAGATAAAACAGTGAATCCACCTTTCATAAGCCATATGAATAAGAAGTACCATCATCAGGCAATGGGCATATAGGTAGAAATTTTGGAAGCAGTATGCAAATAACTGAAATTTGGAAAACTGTGTTCATATGTTTTCTGTCACTAGAACGTGGGCTGCAGAAGAGGGCCTCATTGTGCACCATTGTACTCACTAGGCCTGGTGCGTATTTTGGCCTTCATAAATATTTGTAGAAAGCCTGGTACATGACTAGATGAACAATTTAATGACTCAGTGTGTGCCCCTCCCAGGCACATCAGGGAGCCATAGGTCAGATGACTAGAAAGAAGGCCAAGATTTGTCTTGAGGATCATCCATATGGATGCACACAGTAGAGACAGATTTGGACTTTGTATACTTAGAGCATTCAGCTTGGGATGCCGAAAGATTGTGTAGGGTCTCAGGGATGTAGGAGACCTCTGCAGTTATCCTGCTCAGAGTGGTGCTTCTAGCATCCTGGGCAGGTACAGTCACAGACAAGCTTCCCTGGTAACAGACTCTGTGATGAAAATTAGCATGCAGGAAGTTTATTAGGATCTTGGGAGGAGAGGAAGCAGGACAGGGCAGAAGGAGAAGTTGAGGCCATCTCAGCATAGAGACCTCAGCTGACTTTATGAGAAGGTCTGAAGCTGAAATGATCCTTCAGAGCTGCCTAAAGCTGGCAGCTTCACAGACTGCCTCAGGGACATGCTCTTGAGCCAGGCACCTCTCCTCCCCAAGGCCACCCATCTGCAGGTAATACTCTCAGCATCTGGGAGGATCATTTCTGAAGGGAGACCTCAGGGATGCCTCACAGAGTCAACAATAGACGGCCATCTAGAATCCATGTGAAAATCTCCAGGAGTGGCAGATGGCAGCCACTGTCTGTGGATTTGCTTCAACCATGGAGTGGCTGTAGTTGTTAGAGATAGTTTTTGCTTTATACCGAACCCAAAACCACTTTCTCAGCAAGTTCCAAATACCTGTACTCATTTTGACTATGAGCAAGAAAAGGAAAATGACCCTTGAATGATCTGAGTAGAGCTATGATGAAAAGTGAAAGTGAAGTAGCTCAGTCGTGTCCAGCTCTTTGGGACCCCATGGACCCCAGGTTTCTCTGTCCATGGGATTTTCCAGGCAAGAATACTGGAGTAGGTTGCCATTTCCTTTTCCAGGAGATCTTCCCAACCCACGGATTGAACCCAGGTCTCCTGCATTGTAGGCAGACACTTTACCGTCTGAGCCACCAGGGAAGTCTATGATAGCTCATGTCACATCTTCTCTAGACTGAATCACCTAGTTTCTTCTGCTGTTTTTTGGCATGTGTTTTTCTGGCCCCTTGCTATTCATCTTTTAGCCTCCATTTGCAAAACTTCATTTAATATGTAACATCTAAAATGAGATACAGTAATCCAGATGTGGCCTAACCAGCCCAGACTACAATGGGACAATTACATAACATCATCTGTGCCTTATAGAAGCAAGTTTAGAGGCAATTGAGATTCTTCTGTCGTTTTCAAATGAATTGCTGTGAAGCAAGCTCTTTCCAAATGTGGGCTTATGAAAACAATCACTGGGAACCTAAATGGAGAATCTAGACGATCATTTTAAGCTCCATCATGTTACATAGTATGTATAATTATATTTTTATGAAAATAATAGCAAATGTTTATTCAATCCTTATCATATGCCAGATGCTGGGTCAAAAATTCTTGCATGCCTCCATCTCATTGGATCCTCTCAACAAACCTGTGAGGTTGGTACTCTTTGTATCCTCATTTTGCAGGGGAGGAAACAGAGGATAGAGGATTAAGTGACCTGCACTAAGTTACCAAGTCAGTAGATGGAAAAACCAGGATTCCAACTCTGCCAGTCTGACCCCAGAGCTACCTTCTTCTGTATGTGGATATTATATTGGTTTCAGTTCAGTTCACTCACTCAGTCGTGTCCGACTCTTTGCGACCCCATGAATCGCAGAACGCCAGGCCTCCCTGTCCATCACCATCTCCCGGAGTTCGTGCAAACTCACGTCCATCGAGTCAGTGATGCCATCCAGCCATCTCATCCTCTGTTGTCCCCTTTTCCTCCAGCCCCCAATCCCCCCCAGCATCAGAGTCTTTTCCAACGAGTCAACTCTTCGGATGAGTCAACTCTACTGGAGTTTCAGCTTTAGCATCATTCCTTCCAAAGAACACCCAGGGCTGATCTCCTTCAGAATGGACTGGTTGGATCTCCTTGCAGTCCAAGCGACTCTCAAGAGTCTTCTCCAACACTACAGTTCAAAAGCATCAATTCTTCGGCACTCAGCTTTCTTCACAGTCCAACTCTCACATCCATACATGACTACTGGGAAAACCATAGCCTTGACTAGACGGACCTTTGTTGGCAAAGTAATGTCTCTTCTTTTCAATATGCTATCTAGGTTGGTCATAACTTTTCCAAAGAGTAAGCACCTTTTAATTTCCTGGCTGCAATCACCATCTGCAGATTTTGGTTTGGGTTGACTTAAATTAGCGACTGACTTAACAATGTCTAAAGAAAGGACCTTGAACATACATGATGGGCCTCAGAGAAGCTTAGAGGGCTTAGAAAGATGTCCTTTTATAGGAGACAAAGCCAAAACACTTGATGCTTTCAGATTCTTCGTTGCTGTTGTAAGCTTCTTAAGGGTGAGGACCATACTTGTTCATTTTCTAACACTGTGTCTAGCGCAGTATCTAAGTCACGTTTATGCTCGTTACCAGGGCATTGTTTCTCTGCTCCATATTCATTCTTCTCTGCTTTCTTTTCCTGGTGGGGCTGGACCTTGTAATCTTTTCTGCTTCGCCAGCTGATGCCACTTAAGGTTTGTCAGTAGAGGGCGCTGGAGGGCTGCTGTGAGAGAAGGGCTCTTTTCAAGGGTTCTTGCGCTTTCCTTTTTGCTCCCATGGCAGTGGCCATGGGCAGCTTCCTGCTGAAGACCTAGTGGTGCACGACCTCCAGTGAGTGCCATTGGCACTCCGTAAGTTGCTTGCAGAGTTTTGCCAGTCCTCCTGTGGGAAGCTCCCTGAAGCACCCTGGTGAGAGCTTCTGTCCCCTGTGTGCCACAGCCACACCTTTGCCCATGAAGTCTGAATGTCGTCCTGCAGAGAAGGGCTTCTTGCTTATTTGTTCCTTCCTTGAATACGTTCCTCAATCTTGGGGGTTGTAACTGCTCCCTACATTCGCTGTTCAGTTATCTTCAGAGGTCGCTTTATCCCTCTTTGTAAACAGTCCCTTTTTACTAGCTAAAAATTCTTTCCATTGATATTTTCCTATTTAAATTATTGGTGTGGTTTCTGTCTTCTTATCAGACCTTGACTAACCTAGTCCCAAACGCTCAGTAGGTAATGGGTGAACCGGTGAGGGAATTGAGGAGAGATGCTTTATTTTCAGCTTATTGCTGCTGTTTATCTTGTGGACTGGACTGGGTTGAGTAGCCTTCTGCCCAGTCGAATTCTTCCCAGATGTTTCAGTTGCTTGGGAGTTATACATTTTCTAGTGTTATGTAAAACCATCTCTGTTCTTCATACCAATTAAATGTGATGTGACAGGTTCCGGTAGCCCCAAAGATAAACCAATTTCTCCCTCATTTTTCCTCTGTGCACTGCCACCCTGGGTTGGGTTTTTATCCTGTATTATCAGAAATAATCTGGTCAGTTCTAAAACAAGCACCATTTCCTAGGTGATCTGGGGATCCTTATGTAGATATTCTTATTTTGAGAATGTCATAAATTTTACCGTTCTTTTCTATGTTGTTTAGTAGCTAAATCATGTCTGACTCTTTGCAACCCCATATACTGCAGCACTTCAGGCTTCCCTGTCCTTCACTATCTCTCAGTTTGCTCACACTCATGTCCATTGGGTCGATGATGCCATCCATCCATCTCATCCTCTGTTGCCCTCTTCTCCTCTTGCCCTCAATCTTTCCCAGCATCAGGGTCTTTTCCAGTGAGTTGGCTCTTAGCATACTGTGGCCAAAATATTGGAGCTTCAGCTTCAGCATCAGTGTTTTTAATGAATATTCAGGTTTGGTTTCCTTTAGAATTGACTTACTTGATTTCCTTGCTGTCTGAGGGACTCTCAAGAGACTTCTCCAATACCACAGTTCAAAAGCATCAGTTCTTCAGCACTCAGTGTTCCTTATGGTTTAACTCTCAAATCCATACATGACTACTGGAAAAAAGCATAACTTTGACTATGTGGACCTGTGTTGGCAAAGTGATGTCTTTGCTTTACAATATGCTATCTAGATGGGTGGTGGTGCTAGTGGTAAAGAACCCGCCTGCCAGTGCAGGAGATACAAGAGGCTGGGGTTTGATTCCTGGGCCAGGAAGATCTCCTGGAGAAGGGCATGGCAACCCACTTCAGTATTCTTGCCTGGAGAATCCCATGGATAGACAAGCCTGGTGGGCTACAGTCCATGGGGTCACAAAGAGTCGGACACAGCTGAGCAACTTACACAACAGGTATGTCACAGCTTTCCTTCTAAGGATCAGGCACCTTTTATTTTCATGTCTGCAGTCACTGTCAGCAATGATTTTGGAGCCCGGGAAAATAAAAATCTGTCACTGCTTCCCCTTCTGTTTGCCTTGAAGTGATAGGACCGGATGTCATGATTTTACTTTTTTGAATACTGAGTTTTAAACCAGCTTTTTCACTCCTTTTTTTTTAACCTCTTTAGTTCCTCTTCACTTTCTGCCATTAGAATGGTATCATCTGTTTATCTGAAGCTGCTGCTATTTCTACCTGCAATCTTAATTCTAGCTTGTGATTCATCCAGCCCATATTTAGCATGGTGTGCTCTGCAACTAAGTTAAATAAGTAGGGTGACAGTATACAGCTTTGTTGTACTCCTTTCCCAGTTTTGAACTAGTCAGTTGTTCCATGTAAGATTCTAACTGTTGATTCTTGACCCACATACAGGTTTCATTTCTATAGGAAATGACTAAATTCTGAACATAGTTGATATTCCCAGGCTATGAACAGTCCTGTGTCTACAGTTTACACAAATGTGTGAGCATAGGATAACATTCCTATCACATATTGTGGAGAAGAAAGTTCAGTAAAGTAATCTAATGTCTTGTTCTTATGTATCTCTAGGTTAGACTAAAAATGTTTTTCCTGAGGCAAGAAAACATGAAATGTGGAAATCACAATGAAGTGTGTTTCTGTGATGATTTGTACAAATTGCCTGCCTACAGCTACATCCCCAAACACTACAGCCAAGTGAACTAAATCCTGAAATTGAATACAGTTCCAAAGAGGTAATGCCCAACCCTTCATTAAGGCGATAGAAAAGCACGTCAAGGATGCAGTGAGGTTTTGCTTGTTTATGTAATAAAATAGACACCAGTGTTTAGCTGCTGAGTGTATAAATTTAGCCTGTGTGACAGTCGGAAGCTAAGAAGGAAGGAAGCAATTTGGGAAATACCTCCTCCCCACATCACAAATATTCTCTTGGAAGACCCCAAAACACTGAAACAAGGTCCTACAGTATATGCATTTTATAAAGCAAATCCACTCTCTAGCTTCAGGCTGTGTGTGACCTGGTTTCTCTCTTTAATTTTATAGCTAGAGTGGAATGATGTAGTGTGTCATGGTCAATATGTCAACCACAGAATGAGTACCATGTTACAGAAAGATCCCAATAGTCACTTAGTATCATTCCTTTGTAACTTGAGAGGGTGTTAGATGAATCATTGGGGTCCGGAGTACCTGATGTCAGAGCCCCACGTCTTAAGCACTCAGTTGTCTGCCTAGATTATAGATTAATTTTATGTACACTGGCAAAGGGAGTCTTTCTGGGGGTGAAGAAGAGGTTTAGGGAGCCAAGTCAGAAGGAGGGGAGTGTGCCACGTTTTATGAGCCATCATTCAACTTTAATACTTGTCAAACAAATCCTTAGTAATTGTGAAATGGAAAACATACAAATCCCACTGCTTGGCTGGGCTTCTTACTTTGCACGAATGCTCCTGAAAAGATTTTTTTTTTAATTTGCAAAAGTCCAGTTAGGGGCACATCTTAGTTTAGTGTGTCACTTTTACCATGCTTGTTAATATCCTAACAACCCAAAAGCAATTAAGGTTTGGGATTCCCCTCCTCTCTTCACCACGGGGCAGACAGGCCATCACTGTCCTGCCAGAAATATGAAAGGTGACCTCATTTATATTTTTCTCTTTGCAGTCCAGTTCACCCATAAGAAGCATCCATAAGAGGTCAATTCTCAACCACCCTAAACCCCTCAAATATTTAGAGCATAGGGTTACACTTTCTGGTTGGTTCAGCAAGGATGGGAATTTTTGAATCTCTGAGTAAGATGTAGTCCAGTTGTAGTGATGTTTATCTTATGACTGAGTCATGAATGTTATATATATATTTTTAAGTAAAAGCATCATTTCTAGAAAGTGTTGGAGACTGGGGAGGATGCTTAGAGGCCCTGGGTTTCTAGCCTTTTCCTGGCTTAGTCTACTTTTCATGTCTTATTCAGAAATGGTTATGAAATAGGAATTGTGGGGTCAACAGTGAGGCATGAAGTGAAGACAGTGGGAGTTAGGGAGGGGATGTCCTGAAACCCCAAAGTCATGAGATTTCCATAGGAGGAGGTTGTTCTTGTTGTTTGGTCACTTAAGTCGTGTCCAAATCTTTGTGACCCCATGGTCTATCGCCCACCAGGCTACACAGGAGGGGAGAGGGTCAGAGTCTCTGTAGCTCTGAGAGCAGAAATCTGCTGAGACCAGCATTGGAGGCAGCATTGGGTGCCCATGGGATCTGCATCGCTGCATTTGCTTTGCATGATTGGTAGCAAACCAGCTGAAAGAATTCATTATGCCCTTAAAACAGATGATTCCTGGGTAACAAGAGGTCCCTTTGTATTGTTTATTCAAGAGCAAACCATGTCTTCTGTATCTTTTTTTGTTTTAATTAATGTAATTTTTAATTGAAGGACAATTGCTTTACAGAATTTTGTTGTTTTCTTGTCAAACGTCAACATGAATCAGCCATAGGTATACGTATATCTCCTCCCTCTTGAGCCTCCCTCCATCTCCCTCCCCACTCACCCCTGTAGGTTGATACAGAGCCCTTGTTTGAGTTTCATGAGCCATACAGCAAATTCCCGTTGCCTATCTGTTTTACATACGGTAATGTAAGTTTCCATGTTACTCTGTCCATACAGCTCACCCTCTCCTCCCCTCTCCCCATGTCCATAAGTCCGTTTCCTTTGTCTGTTTCTCCATTGCTGCCCTGCAAGTAAATTCTTCGGTCTTTCTAGATTCTGTATATATGCGTTAGTATACTATATTTATCTTTCTGACTTCCTTCACTGTATAATAGGCTCTAGGTTTAGCCACCTCATTAGAACTGACTCAAATGTGTTCCTTTTTATGGCTGCGTAATATTCCATTATGCCTGTGTACCACAGCTTCGTTATCCATTCATCTGTTGATGGACATCTAGGTTGCTTCCATGTTCTAGCTATTGTAAATAGTGCTGCTGTGAACAATGGGATGCATGTCTTTTTCAGTTTTGTTTTCCTCAGTGTATATGTCTAGGAGTGGGATTGCTGGGTCACATGGTGATTTTATTCCTAGTTCTTTAAGGAGTCTCCATACCGTCTTCCATACTGGCTGTATCAATTTACATTCCCACCAACAGTGCAAGAGGGTTCCCTTTTCTCCACACCCTTTCCGGCATTTACTGTTTGTAGACTTTTTGATGGTGGTCATTCTGACTGGTATGTGTGATCTCTCATTGTTGTTTTGATTTGCATTTCTCTAATAATGAGTGATATTGAGCATCTTTTCATGTGTTTGTTAGTCATCTGTATGTCTTCTTTGGAGAAATGTCTGTTTAGGTCTTTCTCCCACTTTTTGATTGGGTTGTTTGTTTTTCTGATATTGAGTTGTATGAGCTGCTTGTCTAGTTTGGAAATGAATCCTTTTTCAGTTGTTTCATTTGCTATTATTTTCTCCCATTCTGAGGGTTGTCTTTTCACCTTGTTTTTAGTTTCCTTTGCTGTGCAAAAGCTTTTAAGTTTCATCAGGTCCCACTTGTTTACTTTTGTTTTTATTTCCATTACTCTAGGAGGTGGATGTGGAGGATCTTGCTTTGCTTTTTGTCATTGAGTGAAGAGCATACCATGTCTCTGAAAAGACTAAAATCAAAATACATGAGCCCAATAGGGTCCAGTCATCTTTGGGAAGGAGATTGGTTGCATTAAGCTAGTGTATTTTAATCTGTGGTTGTGACCCTGAATGCTGTGACCCCATTTAACTGATGTTTGACCAGCATTTTTTAGGGGGATGTAATAGAAAAATCTTAATGTGCATTTCATATATGTAATGTTTTGCATTTTTTGGTTTCAATTATGTGAATTTTAAAAGCAATATATGTACTATGTTAGAAAATGGGATAGAAAATGTAGTCCTTATAGTTGCTTAAGCTCCAAAAAGTAGAAAACTACTACTTTAGGCAACTTTAGAAGGAAAAGGAGGGATCAATTGTGATACATAACTCACAGAGTGAGCAAACACCACCCAACTGTTTTTTATAGTTACATGTACACATGTGAGCATGCATGCATGTGCAAGTGTATGCATATGTTTGCATATGTGTGAAGTTGAGTGTGTGTGATCTGATTCTGTCACAATGTCTAGGATGCAGTGTCCTTCCTCCCAAGAATAAGAAGTCATAAGATTTTGTTGTTCAGTCGCTCAGTCATGTCTGACTCTTTACGACCCCATGGACTGCAACATGCCTGGCTTCCCTGTCCTTCATCATCTCCTGGAGTTTGCTCAGACTCATGTCCATTGAGTTGATGATACCAGCCAACCCATCTCATCCTCTGTCACCCCCTTCTCCTCCTGCCCTCAATCTTTCCCAACATCACTGTCTTTTCCAGTGAGTCAGCTCTTGGTGTCAGGTGGCCAAAGTATTGGAGCTTCAGATTTAGCATCAGTCTTTTTAATGAGCATTCAGGGTTACTTGCCTTTAGGATTGACTGGTTTGATCTCCCTACAGTCCAAGGGACTCTTAAGAGGCTTCTCCAACACCACGGTTCAAAAGCGTCAATTTATTTGACATTCAGCCTTCTTTATGGGCCAGCTCTCACATCCCTACATGACTACTGAAAAATCATAGCTTTGACTATATGGACTTAGGAGTTTATTTAAGGAGATATTTTTTATGTGTTAATTTCAGAAAATCCAATGGGCAGACTTCTAACCCCACAGCAAGGTTCTGGAAGATGCAAGAGATGCTCTTCTTTCCATTGACTGCAAATTGTAAGTATAGCCTTAAAATTTTTTTCAAGTTACTGTATCTTTGCCAAGTGCAAGCTGGTTAGCTTTCTAACAGTAGCATAATTTTGCATGCTACAATGAAGAATTAGTGTTGCAGGGCCACCCCAGACAGGTCATGGTGGAGAGTTCTGACAAAAAGTGGTCCACTGAAGTAGGAAATGGCAAACCACTCCAGTATTCTTGCCTTGAGAACCCCATGAAAAGTATGAAAAGGCAAAAAGATATGACATCAGAAGATGAGCCCCGCCAGGTTGGTAGGTGTCCAATATGCTACTGAGAAGGAATGAAATAAGTATAAAAAGAATGAAAAGTCTGGGCAAAAGAGGAAATGATGCTCGGTTGTGGATGTATCTGGTCGTGAAAGTTCAGTTCAGTGCTGTAAAGAACTATTGCATAGGAACCTGGAATGTTAGGTACATGAATCAAGGTAATTTGGAAGTGGTCAAACAGGAGATGGCAAGAGTGAACACCGACATTTTAGGAATCAGTGAACTAAAATGGATGAGAATGGGTGAATTTAATTCGGATGACCATTATATCTACTACTGTGGCCAAAATCCTTTAGAAGGAATGGAGTACCCCCCGTAGTCAACAGAAGAGTGTAATGCAATCTCAAAAATGACAGAATGATCTCAGTTCATTTCCAAGGCAAATCATTCGACATCACAGTAATTCAAGTCTATACCCCAACCAGGTTCTAATGTCAAAGAAGCGGATATTCACCAGTTCTGTGAAAACCTGTAAGACCTTCTAGAACTAACATCAAAAAAAGATCTCCTTTCATCATAGGCGGTTGGAAATCAAAAGTAGGAAATCAAGAGATACCTGGAGTAATAGACAAGTTTGGCCTTGGAGTACAAAATGAAGGAGGGCAAAGGCAAACAGTATTGTCAGGAGAACACACTGGTCATAGCAAACACCCTCTTCCAACAACCCAAGAGATGACTCTACCCATGGACATCACCAAATGGTCAATATAGAAATCAGATTGATGATATTCTTTGCAGCTGAAGATGGAGAAGCTCTATACCGTCAGCAAAAAGAAGACCTGGAGTGGACTGTGGCTCATATCATGAACTCCTTATTGCAAAATTCAGGCTTAAATTGAAGAAAGCAGGGAAAACCACTAGGCCATTCAGGTATGACCTGAATCAAATCTCTTATGATTATATAGTAGTGGTGGTGAATAGATTCAAGGGTTTAGATCTGATAGACAGAGTGCCTGAAGAACTGTGGATGGAGGTTTGTAACATTGTACAGTAGATGATGACCAAAACCATCCCCAAAAAAGAGAAATGCAGGATGACAAATTGGTTGTCTGAGAAGACCTTAAAAATAACCAAGAAAAGAAGTAAAAGGCAAAGGAGAAAGGGAAAGATATACCCAGCCTAATGCAGAGTTCCAAAAATAGCAAGGAGAGATAAGAAAGCTTTCTTAAGTGAACAATGCAAAGAAATAGAGGAAAACAATAAAATGGGAAAGGCTAGAGATCTCTTCAAGAAAATTGGAAATACCAAAGGACCATTTTTTACTAGAATGGGCACAATAAAGGACAGAAACGGCAAGGACCTAACAGAAGCAGAACATATTAAGAAGAGGTGGCAAGAGTACACAGAAGAGCTATACAAAAAGGTCTTAATGACCTGGATAACCATGATGGTGTGGTCACTCACCTAGAGCCAGACATTTTGAAGTGTGAAGTCAAGTGCGCCTTAGGAAGCATTACTACAAGCAAAGCTAGTGGAGATGATGGAATTCCAGCTGAACTACTTCAAATCCTAAAAGATGATGCTGTGAAAGTGCTGCACTGCATATGTCTGCAAATTTGGAAAACTCAGCAGTGGCCACAGGACTGGAAAATGTCAGTTTACATTCCAATCCCAAAGAAGAACAATGCCAAAGAATGCTCAAACCATTATGTAATGTGCTCATTTCACCTGCTAGCAAGGTAATGCTCAAAATCCTTCAAGCTAGGCTTCAATGGTACATGAACCGAAAACTTCATGTATATCAAAGTAGCTTTAGGAAAGACAGAAACCAGAGATCAAATTTCCAATATCCACTGGATCATAGAAAAAGCAAGGGAATTCCAGAAAAACATCTACTTCTGCTTCATTGACTATGCTAAAGCCTTTTACTGTGTGGATCACAACAAACTGAGGAAAATTCTTAAAAAGTTGGGAATACCAGACCATCTTACCTGCCTCCTGAGGAACTTATTTGCAAGTCAAGAAGCAACAGTTAGAACTGGAGATAGAACAATGGACTTGTTCCAACTTGGGAAAGGAGTACATCAAGGCTGTATGTTGTAACCCTGCTTATTTTACTTATATGTGCAGTACCTCAAGCAAAGTGCCAGGCTGGATGAATCATAAGCTGGAATCAAGATTGCTGGGAAAAATATCAACAATCTCAAATACGCAGATGATACCGCTCTAATGGCAGAAAGTGAAGAGGAACTAAAGAGCCTCTTGTTGAGGGTGAAAGAGGCGAGTGAAAAAGCTGGTTTAAAACTCAGCATTCAAAAAACTAAGATCATGGCATCAGAAAACTAACTTCATGGCAAATAGATGAGAAAAAAATGGAAACAGTGACTAATTTTATTTTCTTGGGCTCCAGAATCACTGTTGATGGTCAGTTTCATGAAATTCACTTTCAGGACTGCAGAAATGAGATTAAAAAATGCTTGCTCCTTGGAAGAAAAGCTATGACAGACCTAGACTGCATATTAAAAAGCAGAGACATCACTTTGCTGACAGATCCATATAATCAAAGATATGGTTTTTCCAGTAGTCATGAGCAGATGTGCGAGTTGGACCATAAAGAAAAGGTTGAGTGCCTAAGAATTGGTGCTTTTGAACTGTAGTGCTAGAGAAGATTCTTGAGAGTCCCTTGAACCGTAAGGAGATCGAACCAGTCAATCCTAAAGCAAATCAATCCTCAATATTCATTAAAAAGACTGATGCTAAAGCTGAAGCTCCAATACTTTGGCCACCTGATACAAAGAGCCTATTCATTGGAAAATACTCTGATGCTGGGAAAGGTGGAGGGCAAGAGAAAAAGGGGGCAACAGAGGGATGAGAGGGGGTGACAGAGGGATGAGATGATGGGATGGCATCACTGACTCAATGGACGTGAGTTTGAGCAAACTGTGGGAGATAGTGAAGGACAGGAAAGCCTGGGGTGCTTCAGTTTATGGGATCACAAAGAGTCAGACACAACTTAGCAACTCAACAACAAGAAGTTAGTAATGGTCCTTGGCTCTTCAGGGGGCAAATTTCCTGCATATATTTCCCTAATGGATCCCTGGAGAAGCACCATTATTGCCTTAGGTTTCCAAACAAAATGAAAAAATGTTTTTCCTATTAACCTTCAAAGTCTCATATCTGGTAACAAGCTAAGTGTAGGAAACAAAGCATCCACAGCTCAGGGATGCCGGCTAAGTCCTGGCGCAGGAAGATGAGACACGGTGAAGTTCAAAAACTGAGAGAAAAGTTTTCGCCTATAAGTGTAACATTTACTAATATTTTTAAAGTGCAAAAAAAGAGAGACAGTGATGTGAATGACAGGCATCTTCTAGGAACTTGATTGGTTTAAGCAGTGTGCTTTACAAGGCTGAGGACTTGGGCTCCATCTCCTCCAGCACAAAGCACGGACCCTTATCTTCAGTAACATGGGATGCTCAGTCAGTTTTTTGTAAGTCCACATGGTTAGCCATAGGAGGCTTTAATTATCACCCCTTCCGAGGAAACAGATTTCCACCACCTCCACCGTCGCATTGAAAACAATCAGAAGCATACACGCTCCTGATGCTTTATACAGAATGCCAGGCAACTCGTAGCAGTTGGCTTGAAAATGAATCCACACGACAGGCATCTGACAGGCAGATGGCTCCACAACTTTCTCACGGGAGAGAGAGAGCAACAGGAATGCTCCAAGCTTGAGGAACGAGAACATGTTCAAAACAGCACAGGAACTGCCACCCACTTCCTTCATATAGGTTCAGAAGGGCTTTTTTATTGATTTGAAGGCTATCTCCCTGAACTGACCTGGTTCTGCAATTGCAGTGTCAGGTTTACCTGGCCATACCCTGACACTTTGATAGAGCCTTATCTCAAGCTGGGGGTTGCTAATTCTTCCACAACATTGGTTTCTGGGAGTTGTTTATTCAGCAGTAATCTACAGATTCTCTAGTGTTTACTTGACTGAAAGAAATGAATCCTCCGCATTTTTCATTATAAACATTATATAATGCCCTGGGAGAGAATACAGCAGCAAACCAGGCAGACAATGTTCCCAGGGCGCCAGGACCCAGTAAAATGCCTGGCACACACCTTTGGCACTTACTCATTGAGCGAATACATGAGTAACGGCTGGACTGAGCTTGTCAAGTTCACAGTAATGCTTCTTCTCAATGCTTTGGGTCTTTGCAACCACAGACTTCTGTCTCATCTTTTAGCCACAGTTTTAATTTTTCTTGGCCAATGTTATACTTGAATTTGATTCATAAACTAAAAATTATGGACCATTATAAATATCTTAGAATTCCTCACTGGGTACCTTTTCCTGGCCAAATCTTTATAGTCAAGAGATGTCAAGCCACACTGCACTATCCCCAACTTCCCTGCAAAGACTTACTATAATAAAATAAAATTGTCTTATCCAAGTTACAAAAACAGAAAAAGTTATGAAATGTTCTGCTGTACAAATGCAGAATTATATTAAGAAGGTAGTGTTAACTTAGTTCCTCAATTGTAGTATCATGCTGAACTTTCACATACTGCCATTTTTCTTATTCAGAATAGTTCAATTACTAAGGAATTACCTTTCAATTAATAATTACTGAAAATCATTATAAGACATCAGTTTTTATACACAATTATATCATTGCTCGAGAGTCCCCATTTTCAAAAGAAAATTTATAACACCACAGTGAAAAACAAAGAGAAATCTCATTTTCTAAGGTAAATGTAGTAGATAATTAAGGAGCTTATATAGCATATGCTATTATTACCATTCTCAATGGCTGAATACTAATCTGTTTAACTGCCTTTTAGCTATATATTTTTAAATATGAGTAAAAGGTACAATGTCACAGTAAGTTTAAATGGCTTATTAAAGGCCTTTACATGGCAACAGTGTCATGTCAGAGATGAATGGTGTTTCTCATTTGCTAGCCACTTGGGTCAAGTTTTCTTGAAGCAGGAAACATATTTATATAAGTAATCATCACACAAATGGCCTTTTGGGAAAAGCTGTTTGTGAGAGTTTAACATTTTTGAAGTATGCTTTTGTGTATCTTCTAAATGGGCATTTTATAGGCATTGGGCCAAAGCACTTTGAACCCACAATCCTTAACTCAAGCATAACTGCCTGAGTGCAGGAAGATCCATGGAGCATGGGGTCTGGGTTTGAGCCCCCTTATATTTGAATAACATTTTCAGAGACCTTGATATTTAATGTGTGGCGGTGGAGTGGATAGGCAGCAGCATCTGCAGCACCTAGGAGCTTATAAGAAATGGGAAAACTCCACCGCAGACTCACTGAACCATAATCTGCAGTCAAAACAAGGTGCTCTCTGGTTCGTAAGCAGTACCCCATGACCCACAAACCTGTACTTTCTGGTGCCCACACACAGGTCATGGTGTCCCTTTCTCTTTCCTTCTCATTTCTAGAATATCCTTTTTGGAGAATAACATCCTCTCGGCCCATGCTTCCCCTATCTTGTCACTCCCACACCCACTCCCCAGACCCAAATGAATTTCCCAACACCTGACAACCTGATTTTTATCAAGAATCCACTTCTGCTCTCCACCTGACATCATCCAAGGGCTTCCTGCTGCTGAATGATCAGGGGGAAGTCAAGGCATTGTGACAGCTCTTAAGGCTGTGCCTTCATTCTGCCCTCCTGTGCCTGAGCCTCCCACAATCCTCCCAGTGGGATTATGCCCTGAAATCCCACTCGAATCCAGTCAGCCTCCCCTTGCCATTGGAATCCCTTCTGTTCTTGAGAGGGTATTTCTTCATCCATGTTTCCACTCATGGAAAGCTGCCTTCCTCCAACCTAGCCATCAGCTTTTCTGCTGACATTCGTATGGATTGAAAGGATGAAAGGGAATCATGCAAGATGTTCGGGGGACTCACAGGCAGGGTTTACTCTGTAGAGTGAGTTGCATGCAGTTACTCCCAACCCACTTGGCAGGGAGTACTTCATTTGGCCCCACCCATGCATTGAGAGGCTCAGCCAGCAGCAGATGCCCAGAGGCAACTGGACTTCCAAACCAGACCCAGACTGGCCAGCCAGCTGGCCCCTAAAAGCCATTTGGTCCCTCAGTTCCAAACTGTGCCAGGGCGAAGAGCTCTAAAAATAGTGAACTGGGCATTTAGAAGCGCATTACAGGTTTAGGCTCTGTGGGCCAGGGGTTAGCACGGCCAATGGTAAAGGGTACAATCTGGGGTCAGCCAGGTGAGGACCCCTTTAGATTCCTCTGGAGTGGTCAGCACCCAGAACAGATTTCTTTAATCAGAGGAGACTGGCAGGGGGAGAAACAAGATGGCTTTCTGGCCGAAGTGAGTCCGAGGACCGAGTTTGGAGCTTCCGTTCTTCTTGAGACCAATGAACCAATTCTTCTCTGCATGCTTCTTGGATATGTAGGTGTTATAATGGTTTTCCTCCAACCTTTCCAGGAACAAACATTCCTCATTGGGTGTCTGCTAAAAAAAATAATAAAACCAGAGAGAGTAGAATAATTAGTGAGTGGTTTTCGATGGGGTTCCTCTGTTTACTAGTTGTGTGACCTTGGGCAAGTTAGTGAGGCTCTCTGTGCTTCACTTTTTTTGTTCAGTTGAAGCAAATACTGGGAAAATAATGGAACCTGTGTCTGAGGCTAGAAATGAGGACTTCGGTGAGCCTTCAGTGTGCGTCTGCTGTTATGCAAGCTCTTCTCGTGTCTGTTGTGCTCAGGACCCTGCACTCTCCCATGGAGGAAATCCTGAATGACTTTAAGTACCTCAAGGACAGGGCTGAATCTTTTGTTTCTTTGGAGACCTGACACCTAGGTTTGACCGTGAAAAGCATCCAAAAGAGGTGAAACCAGATTGTGATGCTGGGGGACGTTCTTAACTGTGATCCTGACGAGTAAATGAAAACCTGCCAGTTTTACTTTATACCCTGGTGGTTTTCACTAAAACATCAGGATTTTACTCTAGTGCTGTTATGAACATGCTGCTGCTGCTGAGTCGCTTCAGTCGTGTCCGACTCTGTGCGACCCCGTAGATGACAGCCCTTCAGGCTCCCCCGTCCGTGGGATTCTCCAGGCAAGAACACTGGAGTGGGTTGCCATTTCCTTCTCCAATGCATGAAAGTGAAAAGTGAAAGTGAAGTGGCTCAGTCATGTCCAACTCTTTGGGACCCCATGGACCGTAGCCCACCAGGCTCCTCCATCCATGGGATTTTCCAGGCAAGAGTACTGGAGTGGAGTGCCGTTGCCTTCTCCATTATGAACATGAGTGCACAAAATATGTCCTAAGCACAAAACATGGCCTAGAACGTAAAGGTTTTTTTTTTTTTTATGAAAATAACTTTATTTTTTGCTACTTATCAAAAGAATGGTACTTGTAAAAATCACAGCTTCACTTTAAAAACAGAAAGAAAAGAATCACCCCAAAGCATACCCATTCAGATACAGGCATCTGTTAACAGTTGATGAACTTCCTTCCATACATCTTTATGTATGAGCATACAGAGACATAGATAGGCCATATGGATATAGATTTAGGATGTTATCAAAATGGCATGTTATCTCTGCTGTTTTAAAAATGGGTGATAATCCTATGAAAACATATTTAAACTCACTAGCAAGAAGATGCAAATTAAAAAATTATTTAACTTATGTTGGTTATAATCTTAAAAAGATTTACAAGGCTTGGTATTGGGGAGAGTGTGGGGAATAGGCACTTTTACACATGTTGGTGAGATAAATTGGTGGAAACTTTTTGAGGGGACTTTTGCATATGCTGAAGCTGAAACTTCAATACTTTATTTAATTTTTTTTTTTTGCAGCTTAGCATCACTTTTTTATTTTCTTTATTTACTTTATTTTACTTTACAATACTCTATTGGCTTCAATACTTTAACCACCTGATGTGAAGAACTGACTCATTAAAAAAGACCCTGATGCTGGGAAAGATTGAAGGTAGGAGAAAGGGATGAAGAGGATGAGATGACTGGATGGCATCACCGACTCAATGGACATAAATTTGAGCAAGCTCTGGGAGTTGATAATAGACAGGGAGGCCTGGTGTGCTGCAGTCCATGGGGTTGCAAAGAGTTGGATATGACTGAGTGACTGAATTGAACTTGCATGTGCATCAAAATTTAAAGTATGCATTACCCTTGACTCAGTGATTTCCCTTCTTGAGCCAGTGTAAAACTATATTTTCAAAAGATGGTCTTTAATATTGGCTATAATGATAATATGAGAAACAATGTAAATACCCATGGAACTGTGATTGGTTAAGTGGAGAGCGGTATATCCACATGAAAGGATCCAATGCAACTGTCAATTTATTAATTGGATAGATAGTTAAAACATTTTAAATTGTGCAATTACACTGAAAATATCCACCAACAATTACTTTTTTTATATATATATATACTAAAATGCATGTTAGAATGGGAGGAATTCCAGTTCTTGGCAGTTTCTATTTGTCAAGATTTTAGAATATGTTTATTGTGTTTGGACATAAGACAGGAGTTTTAAAATACATGTGCTCTGTATTGACTTAGCTCCAATTCCAAGTCATGTGATGTCTATATTATCTCTTCACTCAGCAGCAGTTGGCAAGTCCCTTTCTGGTGGTTTCTAATCCTGTTGTTTATTCTCTATTGGTGAGCATGTTTGTCTGTATAGACTGTCAGTACTACTGAGGAAAGAGATGGAATCTTGTCAGCCTTGTGTCTCCTCCCCAACACAGAGAATTTGCACATAAGAGGTGTTCACCAAGTAGGTGATGAATGTACTTTCATTCTTGAGTTCATTTATTCAGTAAGGTTATCTCTGATTAGTAAGGAACTACGTAAAAGGATTATACAGTGAAAGTGACAAATAGATTCAAGGGATTAGATCTGGTAGACAAGAATGCCAGAAGAACTATGGATGGAAGTTCCTAACGTTGTATATGAGGCAGTGATCAGAACCATTCCCAAGAAAAAGAAATGCAAAAAGACAAAATGGTTGTCTGAGGCGGCCTTACAAATAGCTGAGAAAGAAAAGAAGTGAATGGCAATGAGAAAAGGAAAGATATACCCATCTGAATGCAGAGTTCCGAAGAATAGCAAAGAGAGATAAGAAAGCCTATCTAAGTGATCAATGCAAAGAAATAGAGGAAAACAATAGAATGGGGAAGAGTAGAGATCTCTTCAAGAAAATTAGAGATACCAAGGGAATATTTCATGCAAAGATGGGTACAATAAAGGACAAAAATGGTATGGACCTAACAGAAGCAAAAGATATTAAGAAGAGGTGGCAAGAATACACAGAAGAACTATACAAAAATGATTTTAATGACCCAGATAACCACGATGGTGTGATCACTCACCTAGAGCCAGACGTTTTCGAGTGTGAAGTCTAGTGGGCCTTAGGAAGTATCACTATGAACAAAGCTAGTAGAGGTGATGGAATTCCAGCTGAGCTGTTTCAAATCCTAAAAGATGATGCTGTAAAAGTGTTGTACTCAATATGTCAGCAAATTTGGAAAACTCAGCAGTGGCCATAGGACTGGAAGAGGTCAGTTTTCATTCCAATCCCAAAGAAGGGCAATGCCAAAGAATGCTCAAACTACCTCATAGTTGCACTCATTTCACATGCTAGCAAAGTAATGCTCAAAATTCTCCAAGCGAGGCTTCAACAGTACATGAACCAAGAAATTCTAGATGTACAAGCTGGATTTAGAAAAGGTAAAGGAACCAGAGATCAAATTGCCAACATCCATTGGATCATAGAAAAAGCAAGAGAATTCCAGAAAAACATACTTCTGCTTCATTGACTATGCTAAAGTCTTTGACTGTGTGGATCACAACAAACTATGGAAAATGCTTAAAGAAAGTGGAATACCAGACCACCTTACCTGCCTCCTAAGAAATCTGTATGCAGGTTAAGAAGCAACAGTTAGAACCAGACAGAACAATGGACTGGTTCCAAATTGGGAAAGGAGTACATCAAGGCTGTATATTGTTACCCTGCTTATTTGACTTATAAGCGGTACTTCATGTGCATTTCAGGCTGGATCAAACACAAGCTGGAATCAAGATTGCTGGGAAAAATATCAATAACCTCAGATATGCAGGTGACACCACACTTACGGAAGAAAGTGAAGAACTAAAGATCCTCTTGATGAAGGTGAAAGAAGAGAGTGAAAAAACTAGCTTAAAACTCGACATTCAAAAAACTAAGATCATGGGATCCAGTCCCACCACTTCATGGCAAATAGATGGAGAAACAATGGAAACAGTGACTGACCTTATTTTCTTGGGCTCCAAAATCACTGCAGATGGTGACTGCAGCCATGAAATTTAAAGACACTTGCTCCTTGGAAGAAAAGCTATAACAAACCTAGACAGCATATTAAAAACCAAAGACATTACCTTGCCAACAAAGGTCCATCAAGTCAAAGCTATGGTGTATCCAGTAGTCATGTGCAGATGTGAGAGTTAGACCATAAAGAGAATGCTGAGTGCCTAAGAATTGGTGCTTTTGAACTGTAGTGCTGGAGAGGATTCTTGAGAGTCCCTTGAACCATAAGGAAATCCAGTCAATCCTAAAGGAAATCAACCCTGAATATTCATTAAAAAGACTGATGCTAAAGCTGAAGTTCCAATACTTTGTCCACCTGATACAATGAACCTGCTCATTCGAAAATACCTGATGCTGGGAAAGATTGAGAGCAAGAGAAGAGGGCCACAGAGGACGAGATGGTTGGATGGCATCACTGACTTAATGGACATGAGTTTGAGCAAACTCTGGGAGATGGTGAAGGACAGGAAAGCCCGGCATGCTGCAGTCCATGGGGTTGCAAAGAGCTGGACACGACTGAGTGACTGAGCAACAACAACAGTGTAAGAGGAGGTGTTCTGCTCCTTATTCATCTGTGGTCTAGTGCAGTGACAGCTGGGTGAGAAACTTCAGACCATTCAGGAACAAGGTAGGATATAGATGTAATATTTGATTAGGTGACTCTGCTGCCTCTGGAGGAACTTGCCCAGACATTGCTGTCTGGTGCACATCATCTGGGTGGGAGGAGGTTGGCAGTGTTGGACCCAGGTGGGTTATCCACTTTCCTGCAGGGAGGACTCAGCCTATGACAGCCCTCTGTGGGTGTCAGGCCTGGGTGCTGTGATGAAGCTGAGGATGGCTACGTCCCCCACCTAATGTGCCTGTTACACAAGAGCAGCTGACACACACAGAATTGCTAAGTCACAGGCTGAGTCAGAGGCCAAATTGGAGATGCTCTATCTGTGCTTCAGCCAGGATTTGTCAGCATTTACTGTGCACTTCGTGCAGTGCCATGGGCCTGAGGATTAACAGCTGATTCATGCCTGTTGTTCTAGTTAATTTTTTATATTTAGCATGAAAAAGAATGAAGTGAAAGTGTAAGTCACTCAGTCATGTCTAACTCTTTGCGACCCCATGTCACGCTTTCCCCCAATTACGTAGGTGACGGATACCTACTATAGAAAATTTGGAAAATACAAAAAAGCATTCACGTATTATAAAGTCATCCATTCACCATTCCCAAAGATAAATATATTAATGTTTTAGATCCTTTCAAACTTAAAAAAAATAAATATGTACTTTCCACGTATAAAAATTTGTATCTGGATACCTACTATTGGCTAAGAGTATGGGGCAGAGCTCTGAGATATTTTAGAACTTTGCTTCATCAATGAAGGCAGATGAAAATTCATATTCTTAGGAATATGAAAATAGTGATATATTAAGATCACGCTGGGCATATTTCAGGTGAATCAGTGACATCCAAGACTGTGGTTAGAGAAGCAAGTGTTTCAATTCTAGAGGAAATGGAATTTAGGGGCATTCTCCATCAAAGTTTTATACAAGTAAGAGAAGGTTATAATAAACATCAGTATTGACTTAAAGAAAAGCCATAAAACTGTAACATATAACGTGATAATGAAGGTAAGGAATTTGTAAAGCAGTTGCCTTAAAGCTGTCATTGCTCCGTGTGTGTGGATTCTGTGTGTCATCTCTCTGACTCTCCTGACCTATGTAAGTATGCGGTAATTACTGTTCATTACTGTCCTTGCTTCAGATAAGCCTCAGAGTAGGTGAGTAACTTGCCAAACTGGCAGAGCTATGAGGTTAAGTTGCGAGTCTGAGACTGATGGATTGGTCTGTTGATTTCTTTACAGATTGGAAGATCTGCCTTTAAAAAAAAAGTCTTCTCTCACTTCCAGTGACTGCCTAGCTCCAAACCCTTTCAAGTTGTCCAAATCAATCTGTATTTCAGCAAACAGCCTACAGGAGTTAGCTGTTCCTCCGATGGTCTCATCTGCTGAGCCCTAGTGGGCAGCATGGAAAAGGTGAACTGTGTTCAGACCCCAAGCCCTAGCTGAAATTCCAGCTTCAAGAAGAAGTTTGAATTGACACTTGGCAATTTGATTTAAGTTAAAGCGAGTCCCAGACTGAAATTCCCCTGCTGGCTGCCTTTTGGTAGATGTCTTCCTAAAAGGGAAGAAGGGGGTTTGGTGAAGCCTTAATGTTCAGTTGTTAGGCTACAGAGAAGGGATTATTGAAATCCAGAAATAATTTGCAAAAGGTGCAGCCATTGGCTTTAGCTCTCTTTCAATTCAAATCGTTTACCAGAGATATGAATAGGGACAAAATCAAATTGCCCTTGTTTCCTTCCTTTTTCACAAAGATCAGTATGTACTGAGTCAGACATGTATAAATGCTTAAGTAAAAGAGGGAAGAGAAGGATTTTAGCCGCTGAATAAGCTCTTGGACCGTGCTTCTCCAGGGCAGGGATGTGTCTATTCATTACCCTTCCCACTCCCACCCCCACCCTCCTCTCACCCCTGTCCCCAACTGCACTTACACACAGGAGGCATTACTACATGTTTGTTGAATTAACTTATTAAACTTTTTATCCTTTTAGGTGACCCTTCCAGAATAAAAGGACTGTTTTAAAAGTTTTATGTATGACGTATCAACTGTGAGAGTCTGGGCTCTGCAGTTTTTATAAAAAGCATAAGAGACATATCTATATAATCCATGGCACATGCTCAGGAAGCATTTTTGGAATTTATGAATGAATGAATAAAGTGGGATTGGGTATTCTGGAGCAAGTGACTGGATGAGTTACTAAAATTTCAATCAATGTTTTCTCTTTGTCTATGTGATAATATGTTGGAGTATTTTGAGAGAATACCGCAAGAAACTCTTATGTTTGTGCCTAAAATAAGGAAGTGTGGAGGGTGGGAATCCTGCTGGAAAAAACAACAAACAGAGACTAATTGATGCTTTATAGTTTGCATCACTCCATGTAACAAGATTTCTGGAAACCTCAAACCTTGGCTGAGTCTGGAAGCATGTCAGCCACATACTTACTGAGCCGTACAAAAGCCCGTTGGTGTCCATGGCCAAGAACTGGCCAGTCTCCGTACTCTTAATATACACCTCCCCTATGCTTTCCGCACAGAGCTGCAGCTGAACTGAAATAAAAATAACACGAGCAAAAGTAAATAAACACTAAGCTTTTGCCGATAGAGTCTGGCAGCCAGGACAGTTAGCCATGGAAAATTCTGCTCATTCATCTCACAGAGCCCTCAAGGATGAGCCTCATATTAATCAAAACATAGAAATACAGTTCCTTTTTCTTTGCCCTCCAAAGAAAGCCGTCTGTTGGGAGTCATGTTCTCGAGGGAAGAAGAGGTGGTGGCAGGCTCGCCCACCCGTCTCTGCCTCGTTTGTGACCCCAAGTGCACTTCACTGGACAGGGTCAGGGGAGGAAGCTCATTCACTTCCCTGGATCCAGCATCCCAGCAAGTGATCTTGGGGTACCATAGAGTCGGCAGCTGGCCAGCCTGAGGCTGTTCAGCTTCAGTTCTCAACCTGCTTTGGCAGGAGTGCTGGGAAGGCCTGGGCCTTCCTTTCATGGCTGCTTTTCATGGACAGATTGTTATTTTTCAAAATCTAATAGTGTTATTTTCCCAGATGGAAGAGGTTCCCAGGAAGTTATTGGCACATATGAAACTCAAGGAGCTCACCCACGATGAAGTTCAGTCAAGGCCCTGCCTCTGTGGCAACCCCACTCGGGTACTGGTAGAGGGGAAATCCTGACCTCTGACAGGGAGAATGAAGAAGGTACCTGGGATGGGAGTGGTGGTTCTCACCTGGGAATGATGTTGTTCTGCAGGGGACAGGTAGCCATGTCTGTAGACTCTTTTGGTTGTCCCAGCTAGGGTGGGATGGTGCTACTCACATCTAGCAAGGAGAAGCCAGGCATACTGCTCAACATCCTACAGTGCCCAGGGAACCCCTTCACAGCAAGGAATTATTCAGCCCCAAAAGTCAGTAGTGCCAAGGTTGGGAAACACTGAGGTTAAGGGTAAAGACTGAGATGCTCTGAGTTACCTCCTCTCCAGTTACACTGACTGATACTCCCATGGTTCCTTGCCCACTTCGGGACAATTTCATTGGTCCTAACCATTGTTATGATTAGGAGTGAAATCTGGACTGGGGACCACTGGGCATCCAATAGTTCTTTGGAAGTCAGCTGACCTCTCTAAGGGTCAACTTTGTCAGAGGCCGAGGTACAGGGGATGCTAGAAGGAACACAGGCCTTCAGTTTATACCCCTAGGCCCCTGATTGCTTTTCCTTGTTTTCATTTTTTATTTGCTTTCTTAGAATCAGAAATGTATTCCCATGTTTCATACTTGGAAACACAGAAGAGGAGGTGGTGAATGTCTTCCTTCTGCCCCTTCCAACCTCTCGCTCCCAATTGATGGGGGTCAAGACAGACAGGGATCCTTGCCCTTCCCCTTGGGTTACATTCTCCTGGGTAGACAGAGACAAACAAGTAAACTACCCCTAGGTATATTTTGAGTGTGTTCTTCTAGAGAGATTTTATGTATGAGAAATAGATTTTATCCCTCCTGTCTTTTTGTTTTTTCCTACACAAATGGCGAGATACCCTACAGTCCTGTACCTGTGTTTTTCAGTTAAAACTGACTGGAAATCTTTCCAATGAAGCAGTGAAGGAGTTATCCTCCGTCTTTGCCAGTTGAATTGTGTCCCCTTATGTGGATGTGTGGTAATCATTTTACCACTTCCTTGTTAGTATGTCTGTATCTTCTCATTTCCCTCTGTTTTCCTTATCTTCTGATTCATCCCAAGGGTGATACNGGAGTTATCCTCCGTCTTTGCCAGTTGAATTGTGTCCCCTTATGTGGATGTGTGGTAATCATTTTACCACTTCCTTGTTAGTATGTCTGTATCTTCTCATTTCCCTCTGTTTTCCTTATCTTCTGATTCATCCCAAGGGTGATACTGCAGAGACTCTTCCTCAGAGAGGACCTCCACTCACTTCGTCTGGGGAGCAGAGTTTATTTAACGCATAAGAAGGAAGCGAGAAGCCGCCATCTCCTTTGCCACCAGGCCTCCTGATTCTGCTTAGCTCTGAGAGGCGGTCATGAGAGCACAGGGCAGAGGCCTCCTCTCTCCAGCCTCGGGTCCCACCACTCGCTCACTGAGTCACTACTCCAGCCACGCCCCTCCTTTCCCACACCAGTCTCTCTTCTGCCACAGGATCTTTGCACAGGCTCTGCCCTCTGTCTGGTATCTCCTCTGCCCTAATAGTCACAAAGATGGTCCTTTCCTCCTGGCCTCAGCCCAAAAACCCTTTCTCAGAGAGGCCTTCCCCCACGAGTACCCCACAACACTCTGCACGGCAAGTCCTTCCACCCCCTGCCCAGGAGCCCCAACACCCTAGTCTCTGCATCTTTGTCTTTCTCCTTCCTGGTTTGTTTCCTTCATGGCACTTAGCATGCACTTATTGTTGTTGTTTAGGGCTTTACTCATTTATTTCTGCCTCCCCAGGGGAGTGTACACTTGGAAGAAAGGGCAGGAATTTTATCTGTCCTGTTTCCCCTTCAGTCTCCAGTGCCTCCCACAGTTGCTCTGCACCCTGGGGAGAGCCAGTGTGTATTTGTTGCATGGACAATGTTAGGCTAATCTTTGCAGAGAGGATTCTGTTGGCCCATCGTTAGTAAGCTGCACATTTTGAATTGTGTTTCCAATAATGCTTTGTGGAGTGAAGTAACATGCGACCTAGTTGTGAGTTGTAAGGTTCAAGGCTGGGCTTTGCCACTTAGGAGCAGGACCTTGGCTGGGTTGTTTAACTTTCAGGCCACAGTCTCCTTGTTAGTAAAATTGGAGTGATTTAGATTCAATTTCTAGAGGTTTTTTCCAGCACTAGCAGCCTCGAAAGCATGTAAATATGTTTCATGATGGTGCTATATACAACAGAATATTATTTCACCATAAAAAGGAATAAAGTACTGGTGCATGCTACAGCATGGCTGAACCTTGAAAGCATGTTAAGTGAAGAAGCTTACTCACAAAGGACCACATATTGTATGATTCCATTTAAAATAAATGTCCAGAATAGGCAAAACCCATAGAGACAAGAAGTAGATTAGTGGTAGCCAGGAGCTGAGGAAGGGGTTGGAGAGAGAAAGGGAAACTATGGTTAAGAGGTATAGGGTTTCTTTTAGGGTGATGAAAGCTGATTGTAGAGATGGTTGCACAAATCTCTAAGAAAACCACTGAATGGCATACTTTAAATGGGTGAATTGTAAGATATGTGAATGTATCTCAATAAAAAATTTTTTTCAATGCTCAGTGTTTTCATTGACCTCTGATTTGCAGAGGACTTTCATATGTGTTTTCTATCAGTTTCTCAGCATAATCCTGTNAGCATCTCAGAGACATGGAGAAGATGACTTCTACTTCTAAGAAGGACTCTTCAGGGTGGGGCAAAGGGAGAGAGTAAAGAGGAGGGCTCCTCTCTCAGAAGGAACCCAGATTTGGTGACCAAGGTCTGCTATTGACTCTAAGCCCCATGAGGGCAGGAAGTGTATCTGTCTTGTTGACTTTGGGCTCCCTGGCACCTAGCAGAGTTGGCGATCAATAAATAACTGACCGGCAGAGACATGGGCAGAGGCTGAAGGCCAAAGCCAGTTTCACAATTTCTGGAGTCTGCCTTTTTGGTTAAACTCCTCACCATAAACACACACACACAGAAAAGTACACAAAGCAGCACAAAGAATCATCAGAACAGATTCCTTGAACATTGTTTACAACTACTGGACGACTTCTCAGCCTTAATTTTTATGAGCTTCAGCTCCAGAAACTGAAAAAACATATATCAGACTCTCTGGTCCAACCTAGGAAAAAGTACCTGTGGAAGTCCGGAGAGGCTGCTAGAGACACAGTAGCCAGACCCGGAGCCAAGCTGAGCCAGAGATGTGGCAGCTGCTCTCGGCTGGCGCAGGTCCGGCCCTCCTTTTCAAGGAAGGACAATCCCAGTGTAAACAAGTCCTCAGGATCAGCAGTAACAATCCTTTTTCTGCAGCCAGCAGGTTTCTGTTTATTCCTATCATTCTGGGAAGCAGGGCACAGAGAGAGTTCCAAATTCTCAACGGTAACTCCATTCCCATCCAGATTTCTAGCCTGGACCCACATCTTAATAACTGACATTTGCACAATACATGCAACTTGTTCAAAGCTCTTTGATATTTATTATTTTGCTGGACTGGATCATCACAAGCCCTAGATGGAGAGCTATCAGCCTGCTTTGCATGAGGAAGCAGAGACCAGGAAAAACACAGGATTCCAGTGGCCAACTTGGTAGTCGAGTCAAGACTGGAGGCCACACCTCCAGTCTGCCTGGATGCCCAGCTTCCCTGCACACCATGCAGCCTCCACATGAGTCAGCCCTCGTGAGTTCCAGGCAGTGGACCTCACATGCCCTTACGGCCAAAGTGTGACTTCTCCCAGGCCCTGTTTACAGCCAGGACAATTGACCCCACTGCTTAACATTTTTCCTCCTTCTCTCCAGCAGGACCTGGTGCTGTGACCCTGGCTTGTCAGCTTTGCTTGAAAGCCATTCCCATACTGTTCCTACCCTGACACACACTCTGTTTATATTGCACTGAGTTGGAAAGAACTCTAAGAACAAGAGGATAACGGTTAAGCAAACTCCTATGGCAATATGACGGCACCCTTGGGAAGCACTGACAATGATAAGTATGTAAACAATCTCAGTATGTGGTAATGTGTTTTTGAAATACTATAATTTGACCAAAACGGAATGACATGTACATACCGATCACAGGTATGCAAAAGCGCACTTCTGGAAACTGAGAACTGCAAGTGAACTTATGGAGAGCTAGAGATTTTCATCTTCACAGGCTTTTCTTTCCTCTAAAGATTATGTTCAAAGTGAGCATAAATAGTAAAATAAACAATACATATGGTCATCATAAGCAGAAGAGGAGGAGGAGCCTTTCTCCTTGGCCTTAGTCCTCGGAGAGTCTTCCCAACAGGGCCGGCATTGCAGAGAAGAGCAGGAAGGAGGTGAGAAGAGGGAAACAGGAATTGAGAGAAGTAGGAGAAAGGCCCACCAGGGGAGCCAGTGCCTGGAGCCACAGAGGTACAGCGAGCAGTCTTGCCCCGGGTGTCCCCGCCGGGCCAGCAGGGCAGATCAGCAATCCGAAGCCGTGTTCCCAGGGCACCTTTCACATCACTTACTACACCCATGGCGCCTCCCAGGTTGCACAATCAGGCAGCTCTGGGACAGAAAGAAGATGGCTAAAGTGGGGCCAGTACCACAGGAGGGGAAGGGGCCCTAGGGGGAGCACAGCCCTGCTCTGGAGTGTGCCAGGCCAGCAGGGAGCAGGCAGGTGTGAAGGGTGCCACCTAAGATCGCTCGGGCCTCTGGGATGTGTGTGCACTGCACACAAATATAAACTCAAACGGCTTCAAGTTCACTCCTTATCTCAGCAGTCTCTCCACCTGACCTGCTTCTCCTCCTCCTCGCGTTCACCACCACCCACCCACAGCTCACCAGGCTCCGCAGGATCTTGCTCTCACAGCGGCTCTCATTCCACCCAGCCCTGCCCCTATGCCCCACCCACACTGAAATCTTCACAGTTCCCCTAATATGCCAGGATGCCTCAGGGCCCTGCCTTTTCTCAGGCTATTCCTTCAGCCTGAGATACCTTCCCTGGCTTATCCAGCTGCTTATCTGTCGAGAGTCAGCTGGAGCAGCATCTTCTGTATAAAGCCCTTCCTGCTCGGCCTCCCATCCTCCATCCACCATCACTTCCAGGTAGGGATCAGCACGTCACTTCTCTGTGCTCCCAGCACNGATGAAGAGGATGAGATGACTGGATGGCATCACCGACTCAATGGACATAAATTTGAGCAAGCTCTGGGAGTTGATAATAGACAGGGAGGCCTGGTGTGCTGCAGTCCATGGGGTTGCAAAGAGTTGGATATGACTGAGTGACTGAATTGAACTTGCATGTGCATCAAAATTTAAAGTATGCATTACCCTTGACTCAGTGATTTCCCTTCTTGAGCCAGTGTAAAACTATATTTTCAAAAGATGGTCTTTAATATTGGCTATAATGATAATATGAGAAAGAATGTAAATACCCATGGAACTGTGATTGGTTAAGTGGAGAGCGGTATATCCACATGAAAGGATCCAATGCAACTGTCAATTTATTAATTGGATAGATAGTTAAAACATTTTAAATTGTGCAATTACACTGAAAATATCCACCAACAATTACTTTTTATATATATATATATACTAAAATGCATGTTAGAATGGGAGGAATTCCAGTTCTTGGCAGTTTCTATTTGTCAAGATTTTAGAATATGTTTATTGTGTTTGGACATAAGACAGGAGTTTTAAAATACATGTGCTCTGTATTGACTTAGCTCCAATTCCAAGTCATGTGATGTCTATATTATCTCTTCACTCAGCAGCAGTTGGCAAGTCCCTTTCTGGTGGTTTCTAATCCTGTTGTTTATTCTCTATTGGTGAGCATGTTTGTCTGTATAGACTGTCAGTACTACTGAGGAAAGAGATGGAATCTTGTCAGCCTTGTGTCTCCTCCCCAACACAGAGAATTTGCACATAAGAGGTGTTCACCAAGTAGGTGATGAATGTACTTTCATTCTTGAGTTCATTTATTCAGTAAGGTTATCTCTGATTAGTAAGGAACTACGTAAAAGGATTATACAGTGAAAGTGACAAATAGATTCAAGGGATTAGATCTGGTAGACAAGAATGCCAGAAGAACTATGGATGGAAGTTCCTAACGTTGTATATGAGGCAGTGATCAGAACCATTCCCAAGAAAAAGAAATGCAAAAAGACAAAATGGTTGTCTGAGGCGGCCTTACAAATAGCTGAGAAAGAAAAGAAGTGAATGGCAATGAGAAAAGGAAAGATATACCCATCTGAATGCAGAGTTCCGAAGAATAGCAAAGAGAGATAAGAAAGCCTATCTAAGTGATCAATGCAAAGAAATAGAGGAAAACAATAGAATGGGGAAGAGTAGAGATCTCTTCAAGAAAATTAGAGATACCAAGGGAATATTTCATGCAAAGATGGGTACAATAAAGGACAAAAATGGTATGGACCTAACAGAAGCAAAAGATATTAAGAAGAGGTGGCAAGAATACACAGAAGAACTATACAAAAATGATTTTAATGACCCAGATAACCACGATGGTGTGATCACTCACCTAGAGCCAGACGTTTTCGAGTGTGAAGTCTAGTGGGCCTTAGGAAGTATCACTATGAACAAAGCTAGTAGAGGTGATGGAATTCCAGCTGAGCTGTTTCAAATCCTAAAAGATGATGCTGTAAAAGTGTTGTACTCAATATGTCAGCAAATTTGGAAAACTCAGCAGTGGCCATAGGACTGGAAGAGGTCAGTTTTCATTCCAATCCCAAAGAAGGGCAATGCCAAAGAATGCTCAAACTACCTCATAGTTGCACTCATTTCACATGCTAGCAAAGTAATGCTCAAAATTCTCCAAGCGAGGCTTCAACAGTACATGAACCAAGAAATTCTAGATGTACAAGCTGGATTTAGAAAAGGTAAAGGAACCAGAGATCAAATTGCCAACATCCATTGGATCATAGAAAAAGCAAGAGAATTCCAGAAAAACATACTTCTGCTTCATTGACTATGCTAAAGTCTTTGACTGTGTGGATCACAACAAACTATGGAAAATGCTTAAAGAAAGTGGAATACCAGACCACCTTACCTGCCTCCTAAGAAATCTGTATGCAGGTTAAGAAGCAACAGTTAGAACCAGACAGAACAATGGACTGGTTCCAAATTGGGAAAGGAGTACATCAAGGCTGTATATTGTTACCCTGCTTATTTGACTTATAAGCGGTACTTCATGTGCATTTCAGGCTGGATCAAACACAAGCTGGAATCAAGATTGCTGGGAAAAATATCAATAACCTCAGATATGCAGGTGACACCACACTTACGGAAGAAAGTGAAGAACTAAAGATCCTCTTGATGAAGGTGAAAGAAGAGAGTGAAAAAACTAGCTTAAAACTCGACATTCAAAAAACTAAGATCATGGGATCCAGTCCCACCACTTCATGGCAAATAGATGGAGAAACAATGGAAACAGTGACTGACCTTATTTTCTTGGGCTCCAAAATCACTGCAGATGGTGACTGCAGCCATGAAATTTAAAGACACTTGCTCCTTGGAAGAAAAGCTATAACAAACCTAGACAGCATATTAAAAACCAAAGACATTACCTTGCCAACAAAGGTCCATCAAGTCAAAGCTATGGTGTATCCAGTAGTCATGTGCAGATGTGAGAGTTAGACCATAAAGAGAATGCTGAGTGCCTAAGAATTGGTGCTTTTGAACTGTAGTGCTGGAGAGGATTCTTGAGAGTCCCTTGAACCATAAGGAAATCCAGTCAATCCTAAAGGAAATCAACCCTGAATATTCATTAAAAAGACTGATGCTAAAGCTGAAGTTCCAATACTTTGTCCACCTGATACAATGAACCTGCTCATTCGAAAATACCTGATGCTGGGAAAGATTGAGAGCAAGAGAAGAGGGCCACAGAGGACGAGATGGTTGGATGGCATCACTGACTTAATGGACATGAGTTTGAGCAAACTCTGGGAGATGGTGAAGGACAGGAAAGCCCGGCATGCTGCAGTCCATGGGGTTGCAAAGAGCTGGACACGACTGAGTGACTGAGCAACAACAACAGTGTAAGAGGAGGTGTTCTGCTCCTTATTCATCTGTGGTCTAGTGCAGTGACAGCTGGGTGAGAAACTTCAGACCATTCAGGAACAAGGTAGGATATAGATGTAATATTTGATTAGGTGACTCTGCTGCCTCTGGAGGAACTTGCCCAGACATTGCTGTCTGGTGCACATCATCTGGGTGGGAGGAGGTTGGCAGTGTTGGACCCAGGTGGGTTATCCACTTTCCTGCAGGGAGGACTCAGCCTATGACAGCCCTCTGTGGGTGTCAGGCCTGGGTGCTGTGGTGAAGCTGAGGATGGCTACGTCCCCCACCTAATGTGCCTGTTACACAAGAGCAGCTGACACACACAGAATTGCTAAGTCACAGGCTGAGTCAGAGGCCAAATTGGAGATGCTCTATCTGTGCTTCAGCCAGGATTTGTCAGCATTTACTGTGCACTTCGTGCAGTGCCATGGGCCTGAGGATTAACAGCTGATTCATGCCTGTTGTTCTAGTTAATTTTTTATATTTAGCATGAAAAAGAATGAAGTGAAAGTGTAAGTCACTCAGTCATGTCTAACTCTTTGCGACCCCATGTCACGCTTTCCCCCAATTACGTAGGTGACGGATACCTACTATAGAAAATTTGGAAAATACAAAAAAGCATTCACGTATTATAAAGTCATCCATTCACCATTCCCAAAGATAAATATATTAATGTTTTAGATCCTTTCAAACTTAAAAAAAATAAATATGTACTTTCCACGTATAAAAATTTGTATCTGGATACCTACTATTGGCTAAGAGTATGGGGCAGAGCTCTGAGATATTTTAGAACTTTGCTTCATCAATGAAGGCAGATGAAAATTCATATTCTTAGGAATATGAAAATAGTGATATATTAAGATCACGCTGGGCATATTTCAGGTGAATCAGTGACATCCAAGACTGTGGTTAGAGAAGCAAGTGTTTCAATTCTAGAGGAAATGGAATTTAGGGGCATTCTCCATCAAAGTTTTATACAAGTAAGAGAAGGTTATAATAAACATCAGTATTGACTTAAAGAAAAGCCATAAAACTGTAACATATAACGTGATAATGAAGGTAAGGAATTTGTAAAGCAGTTGCCTTAAAGCTGTCATTGCTCCGTGTGTGTGGATTCTGTGTGTCATCTCTCTGACTCTCCTGACCTATGTAAGTATGCGGTAATTACTGTTCATTACTGTCCTTGCTTCAGATAAGCCTCAGAGTAGGTGAGTAACTTGCCAAACTGGCAGAGCTATGAGGTTAAGTTGCGAGTCTGAGACTGATGGATTGGTCTGTTGATTTCTTTACAGATTGGAAGATCTGCCTTTAAAAAAAAAGTCTTCTCTCACTTCCAGTGACTGCCTAGCTCCAAACCCTTTCAAGTTGTCCAAATCAATCTGTATTTCAGCAAACAGCCTACAGGAGTTAGCTGTTCCTCCGATGGTCTCATCTGCTGAGCCCTAGTGGGCAGCATGGAAAAGGTGAACTGTGTTCAGACCCCAAGCCCTAGCTGAAATTCCAGCTTCAAGAAGAAGTTTGAATTGACACTTGGCAATTTGATTTAAGTTAAAGCGAGTCCCAGACTGAAATTCCCCTGCTGGCTGCCTTTTGGTAGATGTCTTCCTAAAAGGGAAGAAGGGGGTTTGGTGAAGCCTTAATGTTCAGTTGTTAGGCTACAGAGAAGGGATTATTGAAATCCAGAAATAATTTGCAAAAGGTGCAGCCATTGGCTTTAGCTCTCTTTCAATTCAAATCGTTTACCAGAGATATGAATAGGGACAAAATCAAATTGCCCTTGTTTCCTTCCTTTTTCACAAAGATCAGTATGTACTGAGTCAGACATGTATAAATGCTTAAGTAAAAGAGGGAAGAGAAGGATTTTAGCCGCTGAATAAGCTCTTGGACCGTGCTTCTCCAGGGCAGGGATGTGTCTATTCATTACCCTTCCCACTCCCACCCCCACCCTCCTCTCACCCCTGTCCCCAACTGCACTTACACACAGGAGGCATTACTACATGTTTGTTGAATTAACTTATTAAACTTTTTATCCTTTTAGGTGACCCTTCCAGAATAAAAGGACTGTTTTAAAAGTTTTATGTATGACGTATCAACTGTGAGAGTCTGGGCTCTGCAGTTTTTATAAAAAGCATAAGAGACATATCTATATAATCCATGGCACATGCTCAGGAAGCATTTTTGGAATTTATGAATGAATGAATAAAGTGGGATTGGGTATTCTGGAGCAAGTGACTGGATGAGTTACTAAAATTTCAATCAATGTTTTCTCTTTGTCTATGTGATAATATGTTGGAGTATTTTGAGAGAATACCGCAAGAAACTCTTATGTTTGTGCCTAAAATAAGGAAGTGTGGAGGGTGGGAATCCTGCTGGAAAAAACAACAAACAGAGACTAATTGATGCTTTATAGTTTGCATCACTCCATGTAACAAGATTTCTGGAAACCTCAAACCTTGGCTGAGTCTGGAAGCATGTCAGCCACATACTTACTGAGCCGTACAAAAGCCCGTTGGTGTCCATGGCCAAGAACTGGCCAGTCTCCGTACTCTTAATATACACCTCCCCTATGCTTTCCGCACAGAGCTGCAGCTGAACTGAAATAAAAATAACACGAGCAAAAGTAAATAAACACTAAGCTTTTGCCGATAGAGTCTGGCAGCCAGGACAGTTAGCCATGGAAAATTCTGCTCATTCATCTCACAGAGCCCTCAAGGATGAGCCTCATATTAATCAAAACATAGAAATACAGTTCCTTTTTCTTTGCCCTCCAAAGAAAGCCGTCTGTTGGGAGTCATGTTCTCGAGGGAAGAAGAGGTGGTGGCAGGCTCGCCCACCCGTCTCTGCCTCGTTTGTGACCCCAAGTGCACTTCACTGGACAGGGTCAGGGGAGGAAGCTCATTCACTTCCCTGGATCCAGCATCCCAGCAAGTGATCTTGGGGTACCATAGAGTCGGCAGCTGGCCAGCCTGAGGCTGTTCAGCTTCAGTTCTCAACCTGCTTTGGCAGGAGTGCTGGGAAGGCCTGGGCCTTCCTTTCATGGCTGCTTTTCATGGACAGATTGTTATTTTTCAAAATCTAATAGTGTTATTTTCCCAGATGGAAGAGGTTCCCAGGAAGTTATTGGCACATATGAAACTCAAGGAGCTCACCCACGATGAAGTTCAGTCAAGGCCCTGCCTCTGTGGCAACCCCACTCGGGTACTGGTAGAGGGGAAATCCTGACCTCTGACAGGGAGAATGAAGAAGGTACCTGGGATGGGAGTGGTGGTTCTCACCTGGGAATGATGTTGTTCTGCAGGGGACAGGTAGCCATGTCTGTAGACTCTTTTGGTTGTCCCAGCTAGGGTGGGATGGTGCTACTCACATCTAGCAAGGAGAAGCCAGGCATACTGCTCAACATCCTACAGTGCCCAGGGAACCCCTTCACAGCAAGGAATTATTCAGCCCCAAAAGTCAGTAGTGCCAAGGTTGGGAAACACTGAGGTTAAGGGTAAAGACTGAGATGCTCTGAGTTACCTCCTCTCCAGTTACACTGACTGATACTCCCATGGTTCCTTGCCCACTTCGGGACAATTTCATTGGTCCTAACCATTGTTATGATTAGGAGTGAAATCTGGACTGGGGACCACTGGGCATCCAATAGTTCTTTGGAAGTCAGCTGACCTCTCTAAGGGTCAACTTTGTCAGAGGCCGAGGTACAGGGGATGCTAGAAGGAACACAGGCCTTCAGTTTATACCCCTAGGCCCCTGATTGCTTTTCCTTGTTTTCATTTTTTATTTGCTTTCTTAGAATCAGAAATGTATTCCCATGTTTCATACTTGGAAACACAGAAGAGGAGGTGGTGAATGTCTTCCTTCTGCCCCTTCCAACCTCTCGCTCCCAATTGATGGGGGTCAAGACAGACAGGGATCCTTGCCCTTCCCCTTGGGTTACATTCTCCTGGGTAGACAGAGACAAACAAGTAAACTACCCCTAGGTATATTTTGAGTGTGTTCTTCTAGAGAGATTTTATGTATGAGAAATAGATTTTATCCCTCCTGTCTTTTTGTTCTTTCCTACACAAATGGCGAGATACCCTACAGTCCTGTACCTGTGTTTTTCAGTTAAAACTGACTGGAAATCTTTCCAATGAAGCAGTGAAGGAGTTATCCTCCGTCTTTGCCAGTTGAATTGTGTCCCCTTATGTGGATGTGTGGTAATCATTTTACCACTTCCTTGTTAGTATGTCTGTATCTTCTCATTTCCCTCTGTTTTCCTTATCTTCTGATTCATCCCAAGGGTGATACGTAGTTACATCACCATTATTGAAGACTCAGTTCTCTTGTCCTTGAAAGTCTTTGCTGCAGAGACTCTTCCTCAGAGAGGACCTCCACTCACTTCGTCTGGTGAGCAGAGTTTATTTAACGCATAAGAAGGAAGCGAGAAGCCGCCATCTCCTTTGCCACCAGGCCTCCTGATTCTGCTTAGCTCTGAGAGGCGGTCATGAGAGCACAGGGCAGAGGCCTCCTCTCTCCAGCCTCGGGTCCCACCACTCGCTCACTGAGTCACTACTCCAGCCACGCCCCTCCTTTCCCACACCAGTCTCTCTTCTGCCACAGGATCTTTGCACAGGCTCTGCCCTCTGTCTGGTATCTCCTCTGCCCTAATAGTCACAAAGATGGTCCTTTCCTCCTGGCCTCAGCCCAAAAACCCTTTCTCAGAGAGGCCTTCCCCCACGAGTACCCCACAACACTCTGCACGGCAAGTCCTTCCACCCCCTGCCCAGGAGCCCCAACACCCTAGTCTCTGCATCTTTGTCTTTCTCCTTCCTGGTTTGTTTCCTTCATGGCACTTAGCATGCACTTATTGTTGTTGTTTAGGGCTTTACTCATTTATTTCTGCCTCCCCAGGGGAGTGTACACTTGGAAGAAAGGGCAGGAATTTTATCTGTCCTGTTTCCCCTTCAGTCTCCAGTGCCTCCCACAGTTGCTCTGCACCCTGGGGAGAGCCAGTGTGTATTTGTTGCATGGACAATGTTAGGCTAATCTTTGCAGAGAGGATTCTGTTGGCCCATCGTTAGTAAGCTGCACATTTTGAATTGTGTTTCCAATAATGCTTTGTGGAGTGAAGTAACATGCGACCTAGTTGTGAGTTGTAAGGTTCAAGGCTGGGCTTTGCCACTTAGGAGCAGGACCTTGGCTGGGTTGTTTAACTTTCAGGCCACAGTCTCCTTGTTAGTAAAATTGGAGTGATTTAGATTCAATTTCTAGAGGTTTTTTCCAGCACTAGCAGCCTCGAAAGCATGTAAATATGTTTAATGATGGTGCTATATACAACAGAATATTATTTCACCATAAAAAGGAATAAAGTACTGGTGCATGCTACAGCATGGCTGAACCTTGAAAGCATGTTAAGTGAAGAAGCTTACTCACAAAGGACCACATATTGTATGATTCCATTTAAAATAAATGTCCAGAATAGGCAAAACCCATAGAGACAAGAAGTAGATTAGTGGTAGCCAGGAGCTGAGGAAGGGGTTGGAGAGAGAAAGGGAAACTATGGTTAAGAGGTATAGGGTTTCTTTTAGGGTGATGAAAGCTGATTGTAGAGATGGTTGCACAAATCTCTAAGAAAACCACTGAATGGCATACTTTAAATGGGTGAATTGTAAGATATGTGAATGTATCTCAATAAAAAATTTTTTTCAATGCTCAGTGTTTTCATTGACCTCTGATTTGCAGAGGACTTTCATATGTGTTTTCTATCAGTTTCTCAGCATAATCCTGTGTATTTAAGAGAGACCAGATTGCTACCGCTGCTAAGTCATGTCAGTCGTGTCCAACTCTGTGTGATCCCATAGACGGCAGCCCGCCAGGCTCCCCCGTCCCTGGGATTCTCCAGACAAGAACACTGGAGAGGGTTGCCATTTCCTTCTCCAATGCATAAAAGTAAAAAGTGAAAGTGAAGTCGCTCAGTCGTGTCCGACTCTTAGCGACCCCATGGACTGCAGCCCACCAGGCTCCTCCATCCATGGGATTTTCCAGGCAAGAGTACTGGAGTGGGGTGCCATCGCCTTCTCCAGAGAGACCAAAGGAAGGGAATAATTGTTTACTCATCATCTACAATGTGCCAGGCATCTTGCTAGTTTCTATCTTGGTATAAATAGTGTAAAACTGAAGAGTTTGGACTCAGGAAGCAAACTGCATGAATTTAAATTCTGGCTTGGCTGTGTATTAGCTGTGTAATGATTGGGTATGGTATTTACCTCTGTTTCCTTCTCTGTAATGATAGTGTCTGCTCCATAGAGTTGTGAGGTTTAATGATCTGACACCTAGAAGTGTCCAGTAAAATTGCTGTCATTTTTATTGTGTTTAGGTGACATCATCGCTTCTCACAGCATCCCTGGAGGAAGGTGGCATTGGTTCTGTCCTGCAGGTGAGGAAACTGAAGCTTGGTAAGAGCACCTTTACCAGACAGTGTACTTGGATTCATAGACAAAACCATGACCGGAATCCAGGCTTGACTATTTTAAATATCCTGCTTTTTCCTCTCTTTCATATAATACCTTGAACAGTTACCAGAAAGATGGGTCCAAATCAAGCCATATTCACTTCACTCCTTGGTCCCCCTTATGTTCAAGATCTGACCTGCACAAGATGTTGGATGGCCATCCTGAACCCTGTTTTGTAGCCATGATGATGTTAGCTACCTGGGACTTTTGGCTCAGATGGTAAATAATCTGCCTTCAATGCGGGAGACTTGGGTTCGATCCCTGGGTAGGAAAGATCCCTTGTAGAAGGAAATAGCTACCCACTCCAGTATCCTTGCCTGGAGGATCCCATGGACAGAGGAGCCTGGCAGGTTATAGTCCGTGGTATCACAAAGAGTCAAACACGACTGAAGTGACTTAGCATGCACATCTGTATAAGCAGGTCACATTATATATAACTCAGTCACCTTATAGCTGCAGCAGAAACCCCAAAGGGCAAGTCCTTTTGGGTAATCAAGGAGAATGTTTTTTAATAGACTTCCTTATGTAGAGCAGTTTAGGTTCATAGCAGAAATACGGGGAAAGTGTGACATTTACCACGTGCCCCTCCCCTGCATGGCACAGTCTCGCCGTTACTGTCACCCCCACCAGCGAGGTACACTTGTTAAAAATGATGAACCTACACTAGTACATCGTGATCACCTAGGAAGACTTATTTTTTTTAGCTTTTTATTTCCTAGTCCATTTCTGTTCTGTGCCTTAAATACTGCCTGTTTGTCTCGCTGTGGGGGTAGGTAGAGTTGACTCTGCTGTCTGAGGAGCCCCGTCTTGGCCATGTAAACGCCCCATGGAGGTAAACATGAGACAGAGCTGCCTGGCGCACGACTCAGCCCTCGGCCCCGAGCCCCAGCACCAAGTTGTTGCACTGGTGAGAGTTTGTCTCAAGAGTTTCCTCTGTAAATATTATTTCTCCAGGATGTCCAAGTTTCATAGCTAATTTTCACTGGATTTCTTTCTGGCTAAGTTGCTTAAACATATATCCTTCTACAAGCAGAGCTGGCAGGAAAGAGTAACACCCAGCGCGTTGCTCGCGTAGCTGACTAGGTGTCCAACTGCCTAATGTGACTTCATTCCAGTTTTCCAAACCTACATCCTCCTGCAGCTGCTGTTAAGGGGTGGGAGGGAAGGAGAGCAAGTGGGAGAGGGGGGCTTACAAAGAGAGGGAGGGACTGGCCAACAGCCGTGGCGGAAGCAGCAGCCCTGCCATCTTGGAGGGAGCAGGGGCCTCGGGGGAAGCCACCGAGCCACCATGCATTCATGGTCTGGGCATTGCATGCTGGGAGCTCTGGTCAGTCCTTCCGCCTTCAGGGGCTTACACCTATTTAGGGTCAGATGACCCAGAGTGATCAAGCAGTACAATAGCAAAAACTCCGCTTGTTTTCGAGCTAAAAGCAAACAAAAGTGCAACAATCAAAACCCTCTTTTTTCCCTATCTCTATAATTGTTTTCTCTTTCAAAGAAAAGCAGAAAATAATGTATGATGGGGGAAAAAAGCAAACTGCAAAAGAATATTTATGGTAAATCCTTGATGAAAATTTTGTAAACAAAACATAAACCAGTACACATAGCTCATGAATAGATAGGGAGTAAAAGATAAAAATGTGCATTTGACTCAGTCCAAATTCATAGCAATGGCTGCTCTGGGGAGGATGAAAATGACTGAGGCTGGGGAGGGGAGTGGAGGGAAATTGCCTTTCATCCTAACTTCATTCCTTCCAAAAGACAAGACTGAGGCAAGAACAGCCAGCAAGTTGGTAACAGTGGTTAACTTCGGGTGATGGAGTTGCTGATGGTTTTGTAGTGTTCTGGGTCAGCCTGGGTAGTCGATGTGTAAAGCCTGGTTTATAGCTGGTGGGCAGACATTCGGTTTCTTGCTGCTGCTGACCCCTGCGGTGCTCTGTGACCCAACACAGACTTGACCTCGGGGACCATCTAGACCTGAATGCAGGTATCTGCAGAAGGTATGTCATCTTGAGGGCAGACACACCTTTCTGACTCACTGGAAAAGACCCTGATTGAGGGCAGGAGGAGAAGGAGGCGACAGAGGATGAGATGGTTGGATGGCATCACCAACTCAATGGACATGAGTTTGAGCAAACTCCAGGAGATGGTGAAGGACAGGGAAGCCTGATGTGCTGCAGTCTATGGGGTCACAACTTAGTGACTAAACAATTTAAGGGCAGACAGGGAACCAGGAAAGCTGGTGAAGGGCCACTCAGGTCACATCTGCTCTGTTCAGTGTCTTCTTCCAGCACCTTCCACCAGGTTGGCACCCGGGACATGGGGGTGGAGGTAGCACCTCCTCTCCCCCATATGGGGAATTTAGGACTTGCTCTCTATGAGCAGGGTGGTCAGTGGCTCTGTAGCCTCCCAAGGATGAAGGGGCAAGTACTTTTTGAAAAAGAAGGCAAATCGCTCAGCCCTCAGGGGAGTTCCTGTTCCCCATCTCTGAAATATGGACAGCGACTTTTGACTTAGCAGAAGAAATGAAAAGCAATTTTTAAAAAGGTACTCTAGTGACAGTTACAAGTTTCTTTGAGAAATTCAAACTTATAAAGCACTTTAAAAATGTGCTACAGGATGACTGGAAGCATTTGCCTGATGGACTAGTAACCATAGTGTCCCCAGTGGAATCCAGAGTCCTGCTCCTTGTCCAGGAATGCATTAAGGTGTGCTGGTTTGGGAATGGCCAATTTATCAAAAGTAAATGTCAAATAACTGAGATATACAAGATGACCTTTGCAGCCCATGCTCCTGCCTCATCCTTTGGATCCTTAGGGAAACCTAGGTAAGGGGGTAGCCAGGGATCTGAGTGGATGTGCTGGTCCCTGTCTAGAGCTCTTCCTTCTTTTCCTGAGGAATTAAAAGCTGGTATCTCTGGTTTTCTCTTCTGTTCCTCAGAGCCTTCCATTAGCTCTTCATAGCAGTGTAGTCACAGTAAGACACATGATCCCTTACATTCCAAGGATAGAAAGAAGGAACAGGAGTTAGAACCTGCCAGTGCCAAGAGACATGAGCTTTGGGCACCATGCTATTCTCTTCTTGTCCTTCCCTAGGAATTTTGAAAGGTAAGACTACAACTGCTGTGTTCAGTAGGATAAATGCTGCGGAGGGAGGTCCCGCTTCTGCAGCACGTTCCTCCATGGCCTTTAAGCCTGCTTTCCACCTCTGTTCTCCAGATAGAGGCCCAGAGAGATTACGTGCCTGGTTTATTCTGGGTTGGAGACTTCCCGTCCTTTGCCTTGTTTACCCAAAATGAGGTCAGCCTCATTCAGAACTTGGTGAGGTTGTTTTATGTCAGTGGCGTTTATAATTAAAATGTAGCCACAAGCCAGGCACTGTAAAACATTAGAGAAAGACGGAGAAGAAATAAAATGGAGTTTGTGGGGGGGAAAAAGTTACAGTGGTTTGGATACGTGTGTGTGTGTGTGTGTGAAAAAGACTTTTCTTAGAGTGTGTAAAGGTGTTTGCTTCTCCTCTAGAGTCTGAAAAAGGTGCCTGGAAAATTTTGATACAGTCCATGGACTGTGTGATATTAAAAAAAAAAAACAAAAAACAGTCTATCTGGAAAAATCCCTCCTGTGTAAGCAGATAAGGAGCTGGTAGGGAAGAGAGGGAAGGAGGCCTTCAGCAGGGCGTGCCTCCAGGGAGAGCGTGCCTGTCTGAAGACCAGTCGCTCTCTCTGATGCCTGGCTCTGCCCACTGTGGTCACCTGAAGAGCACACCAATGCAGTGGGGAGCACGGTGGGTTCACCATCAGGTGGTGAGCCACAGCAGGATGGGGAGTCTGGATCGCTCCCAGAGCTGCGGGCAGGAGGGATTCACTGAAGGGAAGGAGCCCTTTCTAAAGGGCTGCGAAACAGGGTTCTGGGGACCAGTGAACTCCTCTAGTGCCTTTAGGATGTGGTTTGATTTATAAATATTTGATTGGCACACACTTTGCTCAGGAACATTTCCATTTGTGTGGTGAGTGGTGCCGGTAATCCTGCTCCCCATGAAGCCTCTTACGTGCTTGGGAGGTGAGGGGTGCGCGCCACAGGAGGGGGCTGCAGGTTTGGATGCTTGTGAGCTTTTTCCTATCCTCCAGTTACTGCTCCAGAAATAGGTTATGGCCCCCTTAGACAGAGAGTGAACTCCCTCCAAAAGAGCAGAGTCAGGCATGGAGCTCCTTGCTTTGCCCAAGACAGCTTGCTATGCAGAGAGGCAAGACAGGGCAAGGGCTTGCGGAGCCACTGGTGCCTGGGCACAGGGTACCTACATGCCAGGCCTCAAGAGCTCCAAGCCTGGACAGTCCTGGAGATGCCAAGATGGCAGGGAGCTGGTGTAGCATTGGTTTAACTCAGCACACTCCAAAGATCAGATGGTTAGATGAGGAAGGCCCAGCAAGCCTCAGGATGCTGCTGCTGCTGATAAATACCCCATGTTCCAGGCACTTATCATGTGCCTGGCAGGCTGTTAAAGACATTCACAAACTGTCATACTTAAAATTCCAACTTTCCTATGAGGGTGGGTACTGTTGCCATTCTTGTTTTTAAAACAAAGAAACTGAGGCATGTGGATAAAAAGTAACTTCCTGACAGGGAAGCTGACAGGGAGCCAGTAAATCGCAGTGATGGGTCCTGCACCTACTGGGCCCACAGATGGGCTCTGTGAATCCAGTATGTTCATTTAATCAGTGTGTGGTGTGAAACCACCGCTGTGGTGTTGGTGTCAGGGGTGGAAGTGTGCTGTAAGAGAGACTTAGTTTTGGAAGATGCAGCTGTGGGTCGGGCTCAGTTTCCCAATTACTGGCTGTTCCCAGGGCTCAGTGTTCACAGAGTTAGTTCACAGGGCAGTTCATTATGAATGATAATTAATAACCTCATCAGGACCGTGGCTCAGAGGAAATTAAATAGTCTAGCGCAACGCCTGGCATATATTAGGTGCTTGATACATATTTATGGAATATATTATTGAATTTGAATTTATTTGCTTCCAACAGTTCATTCACTCATCAAATTAATATTTCTTGGCTTTGATCCTGACCGCCCAGCCATGTGGCTTGACACACAGATTGCAGTGTTGAGCTGTGAGAGACGAAGTCCCCGTCTTCAGGGAGCCCAGTGAGGCAGGAGACCATTAGATAATCGCACAAGGAAGTGTGCAGTATGACCCCGAGGAGGGCTGCCTTGATGCACAAGGCGCTCCTCAAACACTGCGTGTCTGAGGTGAAGCTGGTCCTCATTCCCTGCCCCTGTTCCTCCTCCAGGAGCCTCCCTCTTCTGGTGATGCGGCCACTTACCAGCCCCCCAAGCCACACCCCAGGAGTCAACAAAAATCTTCTCACACCCTGCCCCCAGTGGCCCTTCTCGCAGTCTGCCACTCTCCTGTCTGGTCCTGCCTGGCCTTCCTAGTGTGGCAAAGTAACAGATGTCCATAGTGTGCCCTGCTAACTGCCTACAGCTGTGATTTGAGCCATTGTAAAGGGGTGAACCAAAAACATCTCTGCAGGCCGGAAATTCCCACCTGTGGAGACTTCTGACTCAGGTTGTCCGTGCACATCCTTCCTTTCTGAGTTTATTCCACTCCAACACCTTGGGTTAGGTTCTGGGAAACTTATTCTCCTGGGGGTAGGAAGGGAATACATTTTGCAGACTTCTCAGTCTTGTCCAGGGTAGATCAAATGGTTGGGGACAAAGAGAAGCTGGGAAAGGAGTTGAGGTTTTTTTTTTTTTTCCTTGTAGTACTGGAAGGCATACATTTTGCATAGTGTATGTAGATTTATTTAAATATTTGATCGGCTTTTAGAAATAGTCTCCCTGGAGGAAGTTTTAAAGTGTGGTTATCCACTTATCTTCAGGGTCTCTAGTCATGCTCCTAATGATCAAGGAATACAAACCATTGTGCTAATCACCCAGGGATCATCCACTCCATGCCTGCCCAGGTTGATTCTGTTTCTGAAGAACTTTGAAATTCAGAAAGATTGTGGCAGTACCACCACTGGGCAGAAGAGGGCGACAGAGCCACATATAGTGGGTGCATCCATGGCAGGGAATCAGTCTTGGCTGCAGATCTCATGAGTTTTCAGCTTTGTCAGACACACAAGGCAGTGTTGCTTTTCCCATTGCACAGTATTTCCCCACTAGTTGAGATAGACGGGAACACTGGAGAGTTTCACATTTTTGTAGAGGAGAAGATGATGGGAAGGGTCTGGGGGCTGGGAGACTTGAAGCTGCTTTTGCAGAGCTGCTGCTGCTGCTGCTAAGTTGCTTCAGTCGTTTCCAACTCTGTGCGACCCCATAGACAGCAGCCCACCAGGCTCCTCCATCCATGGGATTTTCCAGGCAAGAGTACTGGAGTGGGTTGCCATTTCCTTCTCAAATGCGTGAACGTGAAGTCGCTCAGTCGTGTCCGACTCTTAGCGACCCCATGGACTGCAGCCCACCAGTCTCCTGCGTCCATGGGATTTTCCAGGCAAGAGTACTGGAGTGAGGCGCCATTGCCTTCTCCGTTTTGCAGAGCACTTTATGCCAAATGGAGAGAATGATAATTGTCTGGTGCTCATCCAGTTAGAAAGCGGCAGCACAGGAATATGACCTCAAGGTTTCTGACTCTAAATCTAGGCCTCCTGTTTCTGCAAGGGGTACATGGATTACCTGGTTCTCCAGTGTGGGATTTTGGCTTACTCACCCTGCTTTGATTTCTGTCCTCCTTGGACCTTGTTCTTAGTTCTAGACTAATAGGCCAACACGACAACTCTGCATGTTGCCAGAGAGGCCTTGAATCAAAACCTGAATCCAAACCCGTGGCTTCCTGGAGGGCAGTATTGCTGAAGAGAAGAGCCTAGGGAGGGTCGTTAAGGGCTGTCCTGTGTTCCATGTGCTGTGCTGAGTGCATGGAAACCTTGGTGGTGGTAGTGACGGTGACCGTGGTGACGACAGTAGCAGCATGAACCGACATATGGGGAGCTGTTACTCTCGGTCGAGAGGCTGTGCCAAGAGTTTTCGCTCCGTTGTCTCATGTAACCCGCCCGAGAAACTTGGGAGGCAAGTAATATTGCTCTTATTTTACAGTTGAGAAAAGTAAGGCCAGAACAGTTACATAACCAGCCTGAGTTCACTTGGGAAGTAACTAATCCACCATCGCTCTTGTGTCAACCTCCTCACACACACTCCTGTGCCACTGTATGCTGCCCTCCAGGGCTTCTGACATCTCAGGTCAGGCAGCTGAGTTTGCAGCACTATGCGGAAGCTGTCCCACATTCTGTACCCAGAGTGCAGACTATAATGTTAACAGTGAAGTCACATGCCCTTTGTACAGAAATTCTAGTACTTGGAATTGGAATTGTAGCCTCCTGTGACCCCATAATTTAAGGTTTCCCAGAAGGGCCAGCTTAACCCCGTAGAACACATCACCAAGGTTGTCTTTTCCTCTGGGATATGGAAGACCAGAGAACATTCTCGTTGGCTCAAAAAACTGATAAGACTTACTAGAAATGTTTAAAACCTTCTAGAAATTACAGCTTGTTCCCTTTGTGTTGTGTGAGGCAGATCACACAAATTGTGTAGCTTGCCTGATACAACACAACAGATTGAAGTCTGAGTCCATTTATTTGCAGTGAACATTGCCTGTGTATATGTTTGACATACTCAGTAGTCCTTTTTTTTGCTATACTCTGGCATGTATTTTTCATCATGTGTAGGCATTTGGAAGTCCATCTGAAGACAAGCCATTAAAACTCAGCTGCCCCTGCAGCAGTCAGCCCCAAACTTCCTGCTTCTCATTGCAAGCATCTGCTTGGTGGGTGAGAGGGAAGGGACAGTGCCCCCTGGTTGGTAAATGCTAGCTCCCGCCCCCATCATCTGTGCTTCTGTGGATGGAGAGTGAGCACCCCTGGGGTGACTGTTTGTGCCTAGTGCCTGCAACCTTTGGTGTGTGTACATGCATGCTAAGTTGCTGCAGTTGTGTCCAGCTCTTTGCGACCCTATGGACCATGACCTGCCAGGCTCCTCTGTCCATGGGATTTTCCAGGCAAGAATACTAGAGGGGTTGCCATGCCCTCCTCCAGGGGATCTTTCCAACCCAGGGATCAAACCCGTATCTCTTGAGTCTCCTGCATTGGCAGGTGAGTTCTTTACCACAATTATCACCTGGGAAGCCCTAACCTTTGGTATAAATCAAATTGATAATAAAGACTACCATCACATCAAAGCCAGTGTTCTGTATCTCATTTTAAAGCCATCCTGCACAACTTTAGATTCTACCTGTGCTAGTTGATGTCTCCTGATTTCATCCATACTTTCCTTCCCTTGGTTTGTGACACATTTGACCCCTCAAACCCTCTAAGCAGGGACCAGATCTGACTTTCAGCTCCGCTCCAACATCAAATGATTTGGTGGGGCTCAGGGAATCCCCAATGACATCACAGTAGAACCCGGACACCTCATATCAAACATACACACCACTGCCAGAAATACCAAAGCAGAAGGGAGAGATTTTTTTCTTAGATAGTCAAGGAGAGGCTTTTCTCCAAAGCCATGCCGCCATTTATCAACACCATCTGAGAGCAGGGCTGGCAGGAAAGTCCGGAGGAGATACTCAGCCTCTGGCTCAAATCACTCCTGCTCTCCTGTTTCTATAAGGTCTGGAGAATGACTTTACCCCTCCCAGTTACCGCATATCTCCCATGATATGCAGAGTGAGAGCAGCATAATTAATGATGTATAAGACTACGATTGTGAACTGGGATCTCACAAATCAAGCCCAGTGGAAACATAGCCTGGAGGTCAGTTACCTTGAAATTGAGCCCTTGTCTGCTGGGAGTTTATTGCCCCTGTTCCGTGTGGCCCTTCCTGTCATGGAATGAGATGGGCCCTGACTGGCCTTGGGGACCAGGTCTCTCGCTGCTTACAGGAATCTGGACCAGTTGAACATTGGCAGCCAGTCAGATCTCACAGCAGGTATATTAGGTCAACAGAGAGGCCTCTTAAACTCTTGAAATCAGACTCCTTTAGGCAGGCTGTTGCCCTCACAACTCCCCGTTCTCCACACCCAGACCCTCTGTACCTTGTTACTCCTGCGTCTGAGTGTGTCCTATCTGAAAAGAACCTGAGAGAAGGGGTTACAGCCCTTAGCTATGCTCCCTTCTCCCATCCCTGACTAAGGAAGATACCGGAAACGTGAGACGGGTGCTTACTGTGCTGGTCGCTCCTGTCCTTGGTGCCATCCACTGTGCCATCTGGGAGGATTCTCAGGAAGTAGCCCCCGTTGCTGCAATAGAGGAGCTTGGGCTTCTTGTAATTGCCTAGAGGCAGGTTAAACTTCTCAGTCAGGGCCCTGAAGGTTGTGGTTTCTCCTTCAGCCATGGCTCAGCAGCTGCTGGTTGTGGCTGTTTCAAGGCTGTAAGAAATTAAACAATCCTGTAGGATGTTCCTCCAGCGAAGGTGCTGTGTGCACTTTCAAGAAGGCAAGGAGAGCCTCAGGGCACTGGCTTCTGGGTGGGCGGAAACCACAGACTGCCCAGGTACTGCCCACAGTAAACGGGCCTGTGCAGTGGCCAATGCTTAAGAAATGATGGTCCCCGGCAGGGGAGGGACTTTCAATCATTTCCCACTTCCCATTTGGACACAGCTCTGGACCAGGCTGTGCGTTTTTTGGAATATCAAATTTGATCATTTTGGTGGATGGAAAAAAAAATAATGTTTTGGTCCCTCTTTCTAATCCACACACATCCTCAAATTAAACACCAAAGTTGCACTAAAATAACACTTAGGGTCTGGCTGAAACCCACAAAAGCCAAGAGGCCGGCACCAAGGTTGTGCCCTCCACCCTCCCACTGTTTTGCCCAGGTGCTGAGGCCCGTGTACAGAGATAGCCCAGGGAGCCTGGGCACGCGAGACCCGTGGGGGAAGGAGTGGGGTGGGGTGGGGTGGAGTGTTTCCGACCTAGCCAACAGTTAATGTGTAAAGGAAAATTATGGGTTTGCTGGTGGGAATGGAACCAGAAGTGGAGAAGTAGGCACGTGGAGGTGTTAGGTGGGGTTTTTAAAGGGCCATCACTGTGCCAAAGGAAATTTTATGGGGTGGAGTATTTTGAAGGTTCTTCTGGCTGTTGCCTGCATCCACAGCTTCCTGTACATCCTCAGATCACACAGGGAAGACAGTAGTCTATCCCTGGTACAAAGACTACCTTCACCCTAATTACTTCCTAATGAGAAGTCTTATGACACAGAAACCATTGTATGATCTTCTATGACCCTCTAATGCTATGTATACCCACTGTACACAAATTATATTATCGGAAATGCATATATGTAGAAATGCATTAGTGAACCCCCTATACACAAATTTATATTATCAGTGTACAAATGGATTAGTGGACCCTCTCTACACAAGTTTGTATTATCAGTGTACAAACGCATCAGTGGCCCTCTACGAACTAAAAAGCAAAGCTGATAAACTTTAGTATTTTAAAATATCCACTTGCTCCACCATTTAGAAGACTGGATCAGTGCTTACTACAAAGACTGCACAAGAAAGAGGGGAAGAAGAGACCAGAAAACCACCGTGGGAATTTCATCTTATAAGAGTGAGTAGATGCCAATTGTACACATTGATTATCAAGCGGCCTTATAATACTAGTGCTCATCAGCATCATTGTTAACATATTGTGGGCTAGAAGTTAACTTATGTCATTGAGGCAGACACTGATATTATACTCAATTTATTTATAAGGTGAAACCAAAGCTTATAGCTGCTTATGGCCTGTCTCAACAGCTAGTAAGTGAGCCTCTAAAGGGGTCTGTTGAAAGAAAGCCCCAACCTACCCTTCATTACCATGACAGTAGTAAGTGACTTCAGGGATAGCACTGTGTTGCTAGCAGAAGTGGGGGTTTTACTCATAGCATGGCACGTACATCTGCCCCCATGACCTGATCATTCATTGTTACTCATCTGTAACCCAGGTATTGGCTGTCACCACCAACAGCCTCCACTTTGGCCCCCGTGCATGTTGTCATTCCCTGGAGAACCCATGTCACCAGGTGTTAGGAGCCCTGTGAACTTAACAGAAGGCCAGCCAGTCTCCCACATCCCTCACACTCCCCTTCCAGCCATCCAGCCATCCCTGGAGTGGCTTCAGGGAGCTGCTCACATAGAAGGTAATTCCAACAGAAATCAAGACAGCAGTTTGGATGATTTGTCTGGGTGACTTTGGAATTAGAGCTCATGTTAGAAACCTCCACATGTTCCTCTGCTCCAGGCATTTTAATGTGTCTGGTACATCTCTTCCAATCTGCAGCCACACGGGCTATGGTTTGAAGTCCTTCCAAAGATCCTCAGAGTTTTGCATACACCATGTAAACTATCTTTAAAGTCAGACCACCTCCAAATGTTTCCTTCACATAAGGCAAAACTCTGTCTGGTCCTTTTCACATAGTACAATAACAGATGGAAAATTAATTTCATATACATCAGTTCCACAGGGCAGATAGCAGAGTTCACCTTCCCTAGTTCTTTGCATTTCCTTCGCAAAACCTCACTCTTTCCCAAAACTCTCTTTATTCACAAGGCTCTGTGCCGGGGTCCAGCCTCAGCAGAGTCCAGGGATATCCTCAGGATGGATGACATCGGCAAATGAAAAAAGAGAGCAATAGAGGTAAAGAATGACACGGGGTGACCAAGCTTCTTCGGTGAGCGAGGCCCATTTACTTTATTCTTCTTGGGGCTTTTATACCCTGAGTTGTACATACAGCAAGGTGAAAAATGCAGAGTCAACTCAACATTCCATCAGTGATAACTTTTATCAATACCAGGTTCTTTTCTGCAAGAGTCTTATTTTTTGTACGTCATCTTCTATCCCGGAGGCCTGTTGATATTCCATGATGTCTTTTTGGTAAAGGTTGGTCAGCCAGAACAACAGTCTTCCTTTAAAGTGTTTCTTCTTAAATTCTTAGCCTGCATCACCCTTAAAGTACAGAGCTACATTTTTATGGAGCAAAGATTCAGCAGGTTACAGCATAGAAAGAATTTGTTAACTCAAAGTCTAATGTTGCTAATGTTAAGGCTGATGCTTGTAATTTCTATATCTTAACTATATGCACTCCCAGGAACACAATGGATAAGGGATGTGAGAACTTGGCAGCAAGCATAGGCTCAACGATGTTGTAAGAGTCTGGATAAATCTGCCAAGTAAGCTAGAATGCTAACAGAGAGTTTGAGACACTCCTTTCATGCCCAGGAGATTTATAAACTAAAGCCCTAAGTTAACTCTTTTGGTCAGGGACAGCCCCCTGCGAATGTCAGAAGAGCTGGTGAAAGACATGAAATAGTAAGACAGACAGATTCTGGTTTGGGGGCGGGTAGATGCTCGAGCAGGTCCAGGGGGTCCGTCGAGTCCTGAGGCCTTGCTCATCAGGACACTTGCGCATGACCTTGTCATGGGTCGGATGGTCCAGGGAGTCCCTCAAGTCCTGCATGACCTTGTCATGGGTGGGCTCTTCTGTGCTGGCTCCCAGCAGCTCTGAGTCTCTGTGCCAACCTCTGTCTCTGTACAGAGCCCTGTTTCCTCCCAACCTCTCAGTGTCCCTCTCCCTCCTCTTCCCCTTTCCACAAAATTCTGGAATCCCCTCTGATGTAAAGCAATTCAGTGTTTCCAAACATGGGTATTTTCACTCATCACCTGTCATCAGCATACAACACTGACCGGATCCTTGTTCCTTAAATTACAGCTAAAAGATAATCCATACTTTTTGTTCTGTCAGTCTTCTTTTCAAGCACCTAGTACTTAGTTACATACAGGAGACAATAACTATATACTAGTGGTGGCCATTTCACTATACAAATAGACATTTGTATTTTCCATCTTAGACAGAATTTTGTTTCTTGCTGTCCCTGGATTTTTTCAAAGGGAGGTCCCCATGAGCCCTGGTTATGCAGCAGTTGCTGTGGTGAGGAGGGCCTCCGTTCTAGATCTGGCACCCATTAGGAGTCTCCGTTAAGTTCGTTTCTAAGTGCTGCATGTGAATTTGGCTCTACTCATTTACATTGTTGCTTCCTTCCCATTGGGATGAAGGGGACAGATGCACCAAAAGTCTGGCCAAGGTTGGAGGCCTCAGTTCTGGCCAAGATTTCTACTTATGCTCTAACGTTCATGTGTGTGTTAAGCCATGAAGCCTGGGCTTTATCACTGCAACTCTCCCCAGAGAGGACCTCTGCCAGAGGCCAGGCACCCCTTCCCTCTGGTTTGCATTGCAGCCTGGGGTTATACAAGCCCCCGCCTCTGCTCTGTGCCTGCTCCACCCAGTAAGAGGTGCAGTGACAGTGTGGCTGCATTGACTTAAGATTGCTCCCATCACCCTTCAGTTCAAATCCATACCTAAAATCTAAAGGTGGTTTGCTGATCCCTTGAGTTCAATGTGAATTTGGTAGGCTGTGACAGTGGCATTTATGATTCAGCGGTAAAACATACAAAAATGAAATATTTTTTGTTGATGAAGGAAACTCCAGAGGCATGAAGTGCCCCTCCTCTTTTTGCTTTGTTTAGAGTTTACTTGTATTTTTAGTAGTGGTTGGTCCAAAGTTCCTTGCCAGTCCAGTAAGTGTTAAAGGGACAGGCATGAAGAAAGTATATGATGCGATAAAACCATTAGGGAGCAGCCTTACCAGACCCTTGGGGATTTTCACAAATTGCTCTAATAAATGAGTCCATTAACTATGTGAAATCAGGCATAGAGTATAATAGAAATTTACAAGCCCCGCTCCTCCTTACTGTAGTCTTTTTGTTGGCTGTCAGGGAAGGGAGTTATCTCTGTGATGTTGGGAGATGGGAAAGACCAAGCCCAGTGGTCTTTTGTCATGTACTCAGCCCAGCCCTCTGGGATTTCGGGCCCTGGGGAGATTTTCTCGACTTACCAGTGACAACCAAAGTGAGGAGAACACCAAGCCTATTGGAACATTCATATTAAGTCTGACGTATTTTGTTAGCTGCAATCTCTGGAAGAGAACCTGAGCTCTGACGCATGAATAGGATGTTAAGTATATGCTCTTACCCAGGAATACAACAGTCACTTTTCAATGTGAGAGAGTAAGGAACACTGTACAGCTCTAGCTATGCTCAAATTGTCTCCGGGATCCTGGGTGAGTCATTAACTTCTTCCAAGATGTTTCCCCTAATAATCCCCACCCTGCTGCCTACATCAGATTTAACCCTTCAACTGTCTGAAGGGTTAAATGAGCATGGTATTCATAACACAACTTAGAAAGTTTACAAGTGTGACCTGACCTCTAGGAGAGAGGGGTTATGTTTAACTGGAAATATTCAACATAGTTCTGGAAGTTTTGGCCACAGCAATCAGAGCAGAAAAAGAAATAAAAGAAATCCAGATTGGAAAAGAAGTAAAACTCTCACTGTTTGCAGATGACATGATCCTCTACATAGAAAATCCTAAAGGCTCCACCAGAAAACTGCTAGAGCTAATCAATGAATATAGTAAAGTTGCAGGATATAAAATCAACACTCAGAAATCCCTTGCATTCCTACACACTAATAATGAGAAAGTAGAAAAAGAAATTAAGGAAACAATTCCATTCATCATTGCAATAAAAAGAATAAAATACTTAGGAATATACCTACCTAAAGAAACTAAAGACCTATACATCGA
>SJYV01016348.1:0-39409 GCA_006410875.1 Neotragus pygmaeus | reverse complement strand
ACTATAAGCAAGGTGAAAAGACAGCCTTCAGAATGGGAGAAAATAATAGCAAATGAAGCAACTGACCAAGAATTAATCTCAAAAATATACAAGCAACTCCTGCAGCTCAATTCCAGAAAAATAAAAGACCCAATCAAAAAATGGGCCAAAGAACTAAACAGACTTTTCTCCAAAGAAGACATACAGCTGTAACAAACACATGAAAAGATGCTCAACATCACTCATTATCAGAGAAATGCAAATCAAAACCACAATGAGGTACCATTTCATGCCAGTCAGAATGGCTGCTATCCAAAAGTCTACAAGCAATAAATGGTGGAGAGGGTGTGGAGAAAAGGGAACCCTCTTACACTGGTGGTGGGAATGCACACGAGTACATCCACTATGGAGATTCTTTAAAAAAAAAACAAACAAACTGGAACTAGAACTGCCATACGACCCAGCAATCCCACTGCTGCGCATACACACTGAGGAAACCAGAATTGAAAGAGACACATGTACCCCGGTGTTCATCGCAGCACTGTTTATAATAGCTAGGACATGCCAGCAACCTAGATGTCCATCAGCAGATGAATGGATAAGAAAGCTGTGGTACATATACACAATGGAGTATTACTCAGCCATTAAAAATAATACATTTGAATCAGTTCTAATGAGGTGGATGAAACTGGAGCCTATTATACGAGTGAAGTAAGACAGACAAACACCGATACAGTATACTAATGCATATATATGGAATTTAGAAAGATGGTAATGCTGACCCTATATGCGAGACAGCAAAAGAAACACAGATGTATAGAACAGTCTTTTGGACTCTATGGGAAAGGGCAAGGGTGGGATGATTTGGGAGAATGGCATTGAAACTTGTGTATTATCATATGTGAAGCAAATTGCCAGTCCAGGTTCGATGCATGATACAGGATGCTCGAGGCTGGTGCACTGGGATGACCCAGAGGGATGGTATGGGGAGGGATGTTGGAGGGGGGTTCAGGATGAGGAACACATGTACACCCATGATGGATTCATGTCAGTATATTGCAAAACCAATACAACATTGTAAAGTAATTGGCCTCCAATTAAAATTTAAAATTTTATATTATAAAATAATTTTTTCAGGTGGTATAGAAATAGAGTTTTTCTCCCCTCTAATATTTGGCAGAAATTAGCTAAGCCCTTCCTCCCTCATTCAAGCCTTTCAACACAGTGGAAAAGATGGAGGAGGCACAGGTAAGCCATGGTTATGTGAGAGAGAATCCAGGTCACTGTTTCAGACTCAGTTCTCAGCTCACTGACAGTTATTTAAGGAATGTTCATGAGGCTTGCTGTTTCTAGGACACACTTGTGTTCAGTGTGGCCCTGGGCTAGGTCAGAAGGGAAGACATGGTTCTAAGAATCAAAGCAAGACAAACACTGATTTTTATTCTTTTTTTATTTTGTTTTTAATTTCTGTCACTGCTTAAGCAATGCAGAATACCCACGAAGGAGGATGTTTTGCAAAGTGTATTAAGCCATTGAAAGTAAGTGCATAGGCATCTGTTAAGGTGATAATTGGGTATGTGTCCTCAAATTCAGTATATGTAAAACAGATCTCACCTTTGGCATCAAAAGTACACCATGTCCTTTCTCTCATTTCTTCGAATGGTGTGACTCAAAAGCCTGAACTCTTCCTTAGAGATACTCATTTACTTTAGATTTTGACAAGTCAAATATACATGTTAAAAGAAATAGAATGTGTTCATTCCAACAAGCAACTGACAGGTATAAGGGAAAAGAAATGAATAAAACTGTACTTATCCAAAAGAATCTAGAAAAAAAGAGAAAGCTAATAGAAACTGTAAAAAAAACACTGCGCATAATTAAGGGGCAGAAATAAATTCAAATATATTTTAATCACAATAAATGTAAATGGGCTAAATTTGCTAGTTATTGGATTTTTTAAAAAAAAAATCCATCTACAATGATTACAAGGGATGCATTAAAAGCGTGAGGACACAGAGAGGTTAAAAGAAAAAGGATGAAAAATAGACACCAAAAGTTAACAAAAGTTTAAGTTAGTATAGCAGTATTAATATATTAATAATATAAAATAAGTCTATGGCAAAAGGAATGATCAGGGATAAAAGGGATCACTGCATAATGGTAACTGGGTCAATTCAACAGAGAGATGTAAAACTTCTAAGCCTGTGTATACTTAATGCTGCTGCTGCTGCTAAGTCACTTCAGTCACATCCGACTGTGTGACCCCATAGATGGCAGCCCACCAGGCTCCCCCGTCCCTGGGATTCTCCAGGCAAGAACACTGGAGTGGGTTGCCATTTCCTTCTCCAATGCATGAAGGTGAAAAGAGAAAGTGAAGTCGCTCAGTCATGTCTGACTCTTAGTGACCTCATGGACTGCAGCCTACCAGGCTTCTCCATCCATGGGATTTTCAGGCAAGAGTACTGGAGTGGAGTTCCATATACTTAATGATGTAGCCTCAAAAATGAAAATGGACAAATATATGAATAGAAGTTGTTGACCAGTCCACAATGATGGTGAGAGATTTTAGCACATTTTTATCATAAATAATAGAGAAAATAGAGAAAATATACTACAGATGTGGAAGATCAAAATACAAAATTAACATGCTTAATTGAAGGAAGGAACCATATAAGAGAACCCTATATCCAACAATTAGTGAACACCATTTTTCTCATGGACACAGAGAGCATTTACAAAAATTGACCATGTTCAAGGTCATAAAGTAAGACTCAACACAAATAGAATTTTGTTGAGACTATTCTTTGGTTAGAGTAGAAATCACTGCCACCCATCCCACGTGTGAAGAAGCCCTTTCAGCTGTGCCTCTTCAATGTCTGCTAGCTCACCCTCCCTCCTGCATTTTCACTGTGCTCCTGAGAGCAAGGGTAACACCTCTCACCTGGGCTACTGAGACGGGTGGCAGTGGCCTCTCTTTTCCAGCACTGCTCTCTTTTCCAGCTCTCCAGTCCACTTTCTACCTTGCTGCCAGTTTCCCTTCTAATGTATGAAAAGGAGCATTTCTCTCCTATTGAAGATCTTAGACTGTGTCAGCGGGTTCTCTGCTGCCGTCAGGATAAAACCCAAACCTATGACCTATAGCCTTTCCTCATCTGATCCCCACCTAACCTTGTCACAATCACCCAGCCGCGTTCTCTCTCTCTCCCCCTTCTTCCACCCTTCCACTGTGGCCTGGCTAAGTCATACTCATCTTTCAAAAATTCATCTCAGATATTTCCTCCTCCAGAAAGCCTGTTTGGACACGTCCCCAGCCCTAACCTCCCCACTTTTCCTCCATTCCACAGACACCAGTTTAGATTAGTTGATTGCCTAATGCTCCCATGGCAGCATTCCATTTATTCTGTCATAGCACTAGGTGTAATTGCTGTACAGATTCCCTACTTAAACCATTCATTATTTTCCAGTTGCTCTGGGATAAAGAGTAAGGCCAGAGCAAGACAGCAGGGTTCTGTGAGGACCAGCCCTGGCTTCTACCCCTGCTGATGCCCCTTCATGTTCTCTTTCTAAGCTTCTACTTTCTTGAAAACCTGGATTCCCACCCACCTTAAGACTTTTACCTATTCCCTCTCCCTGGAGCACCGATCTCCTCCTCCTCCCCTCTTCCTTACTCGCCTGGTTAACTCCTACTTTTCTTTCCAGTCTTAGTTCAATTCTCATTTCCTCAAGCCTTGCCTGACTTCCATTAACTGGATTGGGTTCCTCTAGTTCTCCCAGGACCATTTAGCATTTCTTCAGAGCTCTTATTTCAGTTTTTAATTACACCTTCATTCTTATGATTATTTAATTATTGTCTCTTTGTGATTGAGCTGTCAGCTCCGTGATAGTACTCACCAATCTGTCTTGCTCACTATGGTAACCTAGTACCTGGNTATCAGTATTTCCCTTCTTATTCCTATGTCTGCTCTTCAAGGTAGAGAAATTAATTTGAAACCTTCTGACCTGCTGACTGGTTTCCAAGTCCCCTCATAGACTGAGGCCCTTGCTCCTTTTGCCTCCACTTGCTCTGAGGGTACCTGGCACCACTTGTGGGATCTTGCTGCACACGTTCCCAAGCCTGTGACCCAACGTGAAGGATGGTTTCCTAGCAGTGTGGGCCTGTGGAGCTTTCCAGAGTCCAATGAACCCTGGGCTCCTGGGGAGCAGATGCCCCAGACCAGCACTAGCTCAGGTGACCTTGGAGGCATCCTTTGTCTCTTTGACACTTCAGGCCACTTCACTCCTTTGCTACACTGCCCTCATCTCTCAGTTCTGACAAACCACTCTTGACTTCTCTTCAAAGCTCACCTCCTCTATGAATCATGTAGTATTGATGACTGTTCAATCCAGCAATTCCAAGACCTCTTGTGATATCACCTCTAAGTGATTTTATCCACTATTAATTTATAAATTTACAATGAATTCTTGCAAAGGAGCACCACACACACCTTATTAAATGTAGAGCTCTTGTGTAGCATGAAGCACAATGTATTGAAGGCAGTCAGTAAACACTTGTTGAAATAAGAACTCAGCATCTCCCAGACTAAGGCGTGGCTTGGCATAGCCAAATACAAAATGGCAGACAACTGGGAATTCTTGCTCATTGAGTATCCCAAGTACTGTCCTTGTGCCTAAATGTTTAAGTAAGAGACAGCCAAGGCACTGGGTAGAAACTCACTGAGATTCAGACCAGCAGGTGTAATTCCATAGTTGGTGTGTGATTCCAGGCCAGTGTCTTGTCCTCTCTCAGTCTGTTTCCTCTCCTGAATGGTACCTGCTTGTGAGGTTGTTGCAAAGATCCAACTTGATAAGAAGGTGTAAAGTGAATAGCACTTGTGCAGCATGTGATCAGCTCACAATGGATGACATCATTAATATCTTTTGTATTTAGGGCATTTACTGAACGATACAGTCTCCCTCTGAGTTTAGCCTGTGGTCTCCCTTCTGTGTGCAGCAGGAACAGGCTGGGAAGGCCACTTGGTTTTCTCTAAAATCCCCTCATTTCATCCTTCCACAGAGAATGGAAAACAGCTCCTTTGCCTTCAGGGTTTGCCTTTCATGACTCCTGAGATCCAGGGAACAGAGCCTTAGCCAAGTGGTCAGCTAAAACAGGATAAGACTCATCCAGTGTCCCTAGGTTGATAGCTCATTGTTTCATGAAACTATATAGTTTGTACCTATTTTTTTTTAATTGTCTTATGCCTTTCCTGTTAATTATAATTAACCAGAGGCTGGCTATCTCAAGAGTACTTATGTGGTAACAGTTCAAATGGGAGATAGATTGCACAGTTAGGAAGACTTGGGTTTCAGTCTGGGTCTGCACTTACTTGCTGGGTGACTTTGGGCAAGTCATGTCATTGCCCATGCCTCAGTTTTCTCATCCATCAGTGGAAATAGTAATAGTAATACCTTCATAGGTTGGTTGAGCATTAAATGAGATCATGCATATAAAGCACCTAGCATATTCCATGGTGCCAATACCTGTGAGTTACCATCATTTTCATGCTTAATTCCATCCCTGTCATCACTTTGCCTTTGTACCTGGCACAGGTCCTTGCCTGTGAGGTCCCTTCAGTCAGTGTCAACTTAAGTGAATGAAATGAATAGAATATGTGTCCCATCCCCCTTTCTGCCAGAAGGTGAAATCAATAATCTTCATTGTCCTACCAATCTTAACTATAGTTTGTGGTGTTTTACTATGAACAAGGTTGTCAGTATCCAGGAGCAGATGTGAGTCTCTTACCTGGACCCTGTGTTACTAAGCAAGCACAGGGCATGACATTGCCTTCACATCCTGAATGTTATTCCTCAAGGTNGTGCATGCGACCCCCACGTGACATGAAATGAATAAAAGAGACTGCATGAACTCACCCAAATGGACGTTAACTCCAAATTGGAAGCTGACTTCCAGCTGGGGAGATACTCGTTTTGTCGACACTCGGGGCCTCCGGCCTGCCTGTGAGCGGCCAGCTGCACGAGGTCAGAGGGGCGAGGAAGTGCAGCTGGCGGGCCCACGTGGGGCTCGGACCTCTCGGGACGCCCTGTCGGCGTCGCCTGGGCTCCTTTCAAAGGGCTTTGAGGACGCTGCGAGGCGGCAGGGGCGGAGCCCCTCGAAGCCCTCCCTCGGGTCTCCCCGGGGAGGTGTCAGCATCTCCCTCCCCAAGGAAGGAGGCAGTCCGTCTGCCTCTTTTCAGCAGTGCTGGGTGGGCAGAGAGGAGCCCACTTAGTTAAGGAACGGCTGTGTTCTGTGACGCCAGACAGCTTCCAGACCACGGCGACTCACACCTCACGGCTCTGACAGCCATCTCGAGACGTTAGAGCAAAGCTCGGCGCTTTTCCGTCTGAAGCGGCGCCTTGCCTTCACTCTGATAGCTGCACCGACACTTGCTGAGGGCTCTGTGTGCATGTCTGTGTGTGCGCTGCGCTTGCTTCAGGACCACCCTATGCTTATCTGGGACAACAGACACCGAGAATCAAGATACAAAAATAGTCAAATTGCTGTTAAATAAAACAGTTGTCACTGGGGGTTCATAAGCATGTCTCCATTTACCCCTCACTGAAAAGGATGCGTTGCTTCTGTTACTTCTCTGACGATGCTGTGAAGCCACAGACTGAGCCAGGAGAGGATGTGAAAAAGAGGGCCTCCTTCAAAATACTGATGTCCTTCGGGGAGCACGCGCAGCGACATTGCCTGGCTGGCGTAAACTGCATGCAAAGCTTCACGCTCGCACTGCGTTTGTGTCTCTGAGCATAGTCTGTTGGGCGTCTTGCCGATGTCAGTGTTTTCCTTAGTATTCGTGGAAGCCTCCTTCCTAGTCCTGCTTCTGAGGCCAGCTGCTCACCTGTGCCTGTCTTCTCTCTCCCTGCTGCGCTGCACACTCAGGCGTTAGAGAGACAGAAAGAGTTCTTTGATTCCGTCAGGAGTGAACGAGACGATCTTAGGAAAGAAGTAGTCCTGCTGAAGGAGGAATTAAAGGTACGAAGCCACAAAGTACGGTTAAAGAAAAAAAGCCGGCAGCAGCAGCACCACGATTCTCAAGAATGAGTGTGTGTGGACGGTGGTGTTCATTAATTTTATGACGTTGATTTTTGTTCCGTTAGTAAAATCAAATCGTGGGTCGACTGACTCCAGAGAGACAAGTGAAGTCTGTACATCCTGTGGGGGCATGCCCATTGCCTGTCAATGTTTACAAGGATATCTGATCTTGAAAGCAATTCTGATTTCCAAGAATTTCTTTTGATAAACTGTCTGAATTTTTTCTCAAACTCATTAGTCAATTCTCCACAACATTACTCCAAGTTAGAGTAGCTCTTTGTTCCATATAAATACATATATCAAGGCTGGACCGTAAGGACCTTTCTAGCTGAACAGTGTATAGGTGTCACCAGTCAGACTGGGAGATCTCATGGACTGTTGGAAGTTCTGCGTCCTGTCTGGGCCACGTCTAAGGTCTTCTGCTGCTGGCTGGATGCTGAGTGAAATAAACCAACAGGCAGCAGTGGAGNGGGGGGGGGGGGGGGGGGGGGGGGGGCAGAATAAGACAGAGGGTAAGGTGAAATGAGTGAGGGCTCCAGGTCCTTCTCAACCCTTTTGCTCTGAGAGGCTGGTATGGGAGGGAGGCCTTCCTTTGTCTGCTGTGGGAGCCACAGGCCACCAGCAGGCAATGTCTCAGCTAGGTCTGGTTTGCTCTGAGGTTCTGGCTTGCTGATCATGGTAGAGCCTGATGGAAAGGCCCAGATTTCTCTGAACTGAGTCAGAAACCAGTTCTGAAGAATTAACTGGGGCCTCAGCACAATGTACAAGTAAGATTAAATCAGGCCTCCAGAGTGAGGGAGGTTGCGCAGCTTGGAATTGCAATGCAGTTCTGTTGTATTCTCACTTCTCTCTGGTGCTTAATTTATTTGGTAAAGTTGTTCTCAGTTGTTCAAAGATCTGAGTACTCATTCATTCACTTGACACATATTTAATGAGCACCTACTATGCATCAGGCATGAGGAATGTAATGGAGAAGAAGGCAGATGCAATGAGATCCTCTTGAACCTGGCATTCTAGTGAGGAAGACCTACCATAAAAGAAATTCCCAGTGAACTGAATGTTAGGGCAGCGAAGTCCAGGGCACCTTCCAAACTACATAATAGGTCTCTTAGAGAGCCTGGGAGATGGGAAGACTTCCTGGAAGAAGGAGCATTTGTATTCCTAGTGAATAAGGGGAAAAAGCATCAGGAAACTAGAACTAGAACTCTTGTCCTTGCTTTTCTTCATTCTTCCCTGACTCACCAGGTCACTGGACAGGTCATCTATCCCTTGGCTATACGTGTATGAGCTCAGAGACCCGAGTTTCCGAATCATGCTACTAACTTTATAAAATCTACAAGATTGCATCAGCTCAGGGCAGGTCAGACAGCCTGGAGGGAACAGTGGCCCAGCTAGCTCTCTACATGACTCTCGATCTTAGGATTCTTTGGGGCTTGGTGACACCAGAGGAAGTGGCTGGGACACCTCCAGGGCACTTCATTCATTCACTCAGGAAATGGCTAAAGTCTTCTGGTCTCATCCTCAGATGGTGAAGAAAGTGGCAGAGTCTTCCCCTGGGGAGCTTATGTAACAGTCATTTCCTGAGGTGTAACTGATAGTCCACAGTGCCCCTCAGCTCTCCTGGTCTTGGTGTTGAATAGCGAAGCCCAAGAGTTCCCTGGCCTCGAATTCCTCAGTGACCTCTAACAGGGATAACTATCTTTTGGTTCCAAGCTGGCAATCACCTCTGGGCCTTTGAACCTGTTTCCTTGTGGCCTGCACCTCTCTTTGCCAACATTGTCCACTGCCTACTGCCACCCAGGGTGTTCCTGCTTCTTTCTCAGCCACACCCTCAGGTGTTCTCAGACGAGCCTTCCCTGACCACTTGCCCCAGATCCAGGCCCACCCTCCCAGCGGATGTCCTTGCCCTCAATCAGAAATTCATCCTATACGTTTTCTGAAACCATTGATCCCATCCCACAAAAACTAACCCAGTCAGCCAGGAAGATGAAGAGACTGTGGGAAGAGATGAGGTTGAGTCAGTCTGTTATTATTCATTACTTCATTCCAACTTTATACAATGATTTCTCGGCCACTGAGGATACAGCACAGTCCCTGCTTTCATTGTCTGTTCTTATTCCTATGGGGGAGATAGTAAGTTTGTAAAAAGTGAACAACCAAATGGAACATCTTTCAGTGCTAATTCCTGTATCTCCCTGTTGAAATCCCCCAGCAGATGGCTGGAGGTGGCGAGGGCACTGGTAGATGGAGGGTGGTTGGGGTGTCTCTGAGGAAGTGACACTGAGCTGAGACCTTGGGGGTGGGCTGAAGTTCAGTGCGTGGGCCCAGCCACACGTCCTAAACTGGAGGAGACTGTGTGATCCTCCTGGGTAAGGAACCGGCACATTTTGGGAAAGCAGTGTCAGGATGCTAAGCCTTCTTGCAGTGGTTAGCCCAGCCTAGGCAAGGGACTCAAAATAATTCAGCTGTTGGGGGCCATAGGAATTCATGTCATCTTTTAAAGGACAGATGCGTCTCGGAAGGCCATGCTGCCTCCTTCCTGACCCTTCCCAATCTGCACCAAGCCGAAATTGATTGTTTCCTGCCTCGGCATCCTGCACCTAGTTGGCTGGAGCTGTTTGTGGCAGTTACTACGTTCTACCCTGCAATTAGAGTTATTTGCATCCTTCAGTTGGTCTCCTAGTGAATTTTCACCTCCTCAAGGCAGGGATTGGATCTTAGGGATTCCTTTCCTTCATAGATACATACTTTTGGCTTGCATCTAATAGATGCTTGGTGATATTTGTTGGCATTTATTAAATTGAGTAACTGAAATTTCTGACTAATATTTTGGAACCATACATTTTTTAAAAGAGTTTGATTTGGGGAATGGGAATGATAATATGGGTCATGTGGGAGACTCACACCTGGATGGTTCTAGTGGAGACCATTCAGTGCCTCAGAGCTTTGCAGTGGGGGCGGCTGGATAAGAAAAGAAAGCTGATGAAAGCACGGAAAGGGCTGGGGATGTGAGGACTAACTGCCTATTGATAAAGAGCTGCTGGGAATCACCTGCTGTGCCACACTCGTGCGTGTTTGCTCTGAGGTTATGCTGATTGGCTTGTTGGTTGATTTGGAGTTTGGGGTTTCGTGTCTTCTTGTGTTCTCTTTATCGTTTCCTTCTTTGAGTGGGTTTATTTTCTATTTGTACAGAATGTATTGTCCTGAATAATCTAGATATAGGCAGCTTTGTGCAGCTTTGTTATAATTGGTATTTTTGAAGTTGAACCAGTGTTCAATCTGGAATTCAGATCAAATGGAAAGTTAGTGTCACTACTGAGGCTTTCCAGGTGACTCAGTGGTAAAGAACAGACCGGCCAATGCAGAGGACTCAGGCTCAGTCCCTGGGGCAGGAAGACCCCTGAGGAAGGGAATGGCAACCCCCTGCAGTATTCTTGCCTGGAAGATCCCCTGGTCAGAGGAGCCTGGTGGGCTACAGTCCATCGGGTTGTAAAGAGTCGGACACGACTGAAGTGACTTAGCACACCACATAGCACATTTTAAGTACTGAGTTCGCCAAAAATTTCCTTTGGGTTTTTATATAAGCTGCTATAGAAAAACCCGAATGAACCTTCGGGCCAATCCAAAATTTCATAGATGTCATCTCATGGTTCCATGTAGGAGCTGAGGTGGCATAAACATTGTTATTCTTGTTTTCATAGAGGAAAAGTCAGATTTTGAGCAGTGAAGTAGCTCCTAGAGTTATGAGCTGTTTTAATATAAATTATCATTTAGCTTTTTGTTTGCAAATGGAATAATGGAGCTTAAAAGTAGAAGGTGGGCCTGAAAATGATTACCTTTTAAAGTGGATACTTAAGTACTATTTACCTATTTACTTTTGTAACTAAAAATAAAATCTAATGAAGCACAAGAAAGTAAAGCAAAAAAAGCAAGAACAGAAAAGACCTCTGTCCCAGGAGGAGTGAGGTAGGCTGTCTGCTGTTGTCAGAGGAGCCAGCTGACCTTTGGCCTGCTGGCCATCAGTGTGGATGTCCTTGGCAGTGCCATCACCTCAGTTCAGGATGAGGAGTGGTGGCTCAATAAGCGAAGGGTTACATGGAGATGCAAAGAAAGGAGAGGGACCGGGTGCTTTCTTCCCTCTTGACTTACCTATTAACTAAAACCATTTTCCTTGTCCTCTTGGACTGGGAGCAAAGTGCTGATGGAGGTCTGAGGGGATAGTTTTGTGGGTCTTTGAAGGGTCAGAAAACTCACATGAAGGCAGCTTTGTTTACATCAGCAAATCAGCTGCAGCATGCAAGCCCTTGACTGGCCAGTGATTCCCAACACAAAACAGATGTCCGAGCTGCACAGAGTGAGCACACGGGGCTCCTCCACTGGTAGAACTTTGTCTTGATGAGCTGGGAAAAGGGCAGGAGATGGGTGGCACTGGGTGTGCCAAGAGTTGACAACAGCAGCGACCACATAGACCTGGCTTTGTGCTGGCTTGAACCACGTGGGCTCCAAGAGATGGCGCTCAGAGTGGGCTGTAAAGGCCAAGCTGCATTCCTGCCTGAGAAGGCCACAGTATTGTGTATGCTGGACTGTGGGAGTTTGAATTGCCTGTGACTGGGACATGGGAAGAGATGGGGTTCCCTAGGCCAGAAAAGGGGAAGTGGGGTCAGAACCAGGATTCCACTTGGTGCTCAGTCCTAAAAGCTCCTCTTCTACTTTTTGTCCATATAGCTTAATCAACGTCATCTGTATGGTAGGTAAATTGTGCAATAAATCTCTCCTAATTAATAAATCATTATCTGATTAGGTTAATCATTATGTTAAACATTTTTCAGGTAATGCTTACCAACTAGAAATATTAATAAATAATGAAAACCCAAGTCCTCCTAAAAGAACCAGGCACATACATTAGATCCAGTGTACCCCAGGAGGCCCCCATGTCTTCTGTCCTTCGAACAAAGGACCTTGCATACCAGATCATGTTCTACTCTGTTCACTGATATTCATTTAGTAAATTTACCAATTTGAATACTCTGATACAATTCTTCCTCGAAGAAAAAGGTGATATCAAGGCAATAACAATTATATAAGATATTAAGAACTATGATTTAAAAACATAATACCTATACATAGATATATATATGCAGTTTAAAGAGAGACTATAGATTATATACACACACAGATCCTGGAGTATGACGATAGCCATTATTAGGTGTCAAGGTTACAGATGATTTTTGTTTTCTTATTTATATTTTCCCATAATTCCCTAGTTTTTTATAAGTAACATCTATTATTTGTATAGACATTTTTTATTCTAAAAATCTCATCAAATTGTTATATATACCTCTTGCTGCAACCTAGAGGTTAATATCCTGAGTTACTGCTACAGGCACCTCACTAAAGTGTTCCTCTAGGAAATGAGTCTTTTTCCCTGCAGATAAAATTTGAAAATTTCTCAGAAAGGAGTAATAACTGACCTGAAGATTCAAAATGGTAAGCAATAGCTAAGGAATGAAGCTTCCAACCTTTTAGCATAGAAAAAAATGTGTTTTCTTCTGTGATGACAGTTTTTCTTCATGGATGCTCACTTTGTTTTCTGTCAACACACTCTCGGTTATAGTGAAGTAAATCTACATTTGCATCCCAACTCCACAAATTTGCCAACCATGGGACCTCAGCCAAGCCATTTATAATCTTTGTGCCTCTGTCTGCTGGTTTCTAAATAGGCTTCTAATGAGGATTAGATGAAACAATGCATATAAGTGCATGATAGCACAAGCAATAAAGGCCAGTTTTTGTCATGATCCCATTGGCTCGTCCCAGTCATCTTTTCTAAATATTTCCAGAGAATATTTTTCTGATTTAGCTGGTCTCTATAATCTATGTCAAGCATGTACTCAGAACTGTGACCTTCCAGAATGGCCCCAAGAACACCAAAACGTTTTTTAAAAAATCCAATATAGTTCCTACTTACCTGCTGGCAATAGGCTTATTTCCCCACAGAGCCTCGAAGTCTCTGAGCAGCAAGCTTAACTCACCAGGAAACCATGAGAGCCTGGCTGTGGCCCCAGTGCCTGCTCCCCTCAGTTAAGTCGGTGCTCCCTTTAAGCTGTTCCTTTTGGCTTTTCTGACTCAGTGTCTTAGGTCATTCTGAGACAGCCTTCTCTTCCCCACCTTCCCCACTTGTACCTGCTGTCCTGGACATTTGTCATCCTTTTTGACTGCCCAGCATCTAAAGCCCCAACATAAACACACAGGTCTTGATCTGGCTGTACCCTTCTTGCAGTGTGATTTGGGAGTACCAAACCTTCCCATTGATTCTGTGCAACTGTGGGTTCTCCATATTCTCTTTATAAACATAAATTGTCAAAGTCATTGGTTGCTTACAATTAAGGAGCTTAGCCAGCTCCTGCTTGTCCTACTTTGACATAAATCCTTCAGCTGTTAGTTACCCAAACTCTCTGAGCTTCCTATGGCATACTGTTTATTTCATTCTCCTGGTTGTGACATTTTATTGGAATTACGTTCTTATTCTCCCCTAGACTTAGCTCCCTGAAGACAATTAAAGCCATCTAGATCACTATAGCGATGTTCTATCATGGAGGAGAGTGCCTGGCACATAGTAGGCCCTCTGCAAATGTCAAATGAATAAACAAGCAACCACCAACCACCTGGGAGGGGAACAGAACAACCACAGTAGTTCCACTTGGAGAATCAGTTACATGCCAACTTTCTGATAACCTGGCACCATTCCTAGCCTGATTCCAGGAGAAACCAGATTTCCTTTAGGCTTTGGCAGGGAAGAGGCTATTCCAGCAGCATCCTGAGTGGGCGGGTGAGATGTTGGCTGCATCTTAGAGTGGGTGAGTAATCCCCCAGGCAGCACTCAGCTTGCAACCCTGGCTTACATCACAGTCATCTCCTGAAGCTCCCAGCTTAGAATGGAAAGTGGCATTACTCATGGCGGAGAGCAGACAATAAAAAAACATTGAGGTGGGGCCCAGCACATTGGAGTGAATATTCCCTGATGATGGATAAGAGCATCTCTGCCCTGAGGGCTCACGGCCCTGACAGACAGCTCAGTCATAGCAAGGCTTTTGAACTACACCTCCAAGTTAGCTCATCACCCAGCACCTCACTCTTAGGGATGTTGGAAGATGTTGTGTTTCTCAGCCTGCATCAGGCCTGGGGAGAAGAAATGCCCCTGAATCAATATCAGAAGGTGACAGCAAGCAGCAGTTATGAACTGAGGCTTTGACATGTAACAGAGCTAAGCCTGAATCCTAGCTCTTCTAGTTGCTAACTGTGACCCCAAGTAAATTACTTAACCTCCTGCTTTTTATCTCCTTCAGCTGTAAAATGGGTTGAATAATAGTACCGACTACAAGATCTTGAGAAAAGTCAGAGAATTTGTATAAAATCCTTACCACAGTGCCTGGCTTGCAAGCAACACTCAGTAGATGATGACTGAGGTTGTGCTTTACCATCTTCCTTCAGCAGCTCCATACTTCTCTATCCTTCATATTTTTATCTCCTTTTAATCTCTCTCAGCCTTCATACCGTTCCTCCTTCCAGCAGTCCTCCTTTACCTCTTACACCCTTCTGAGTTGACGCTACCACCCAGCATCCCTACATGCTCACTCCTCTCCATTGCTAGCTCATCTTTCGCTCACTTTCTCAGTGACTGTCAGCCAATGTCCAGCCCATCATGGTCTCTTCCCCACTTCAGAATCCATGACCTGGCACTTGGTGAAGCAAAAGACACTGAAATAAATCAGTCTGGTTTTAGTGACACCTCATGGACAGATTGGGCCTAAGGTCATAAAATGGTCAGAGCGCAGTGCCCATTCCAGCACCCTTGCATGCTGAACGTGTACCCACAGAATGTACAGTGGACCAAGTCCAGTCTTATCAAAGCTGGGCATGGCACAGCAGTGGTGATGATCACAAAGGCAGTATTTTTCTCAGGAAAGATCATATACTAGCTTTTCTATTAATAGCCTTCTTTAGTAAGTTCTAAATTAGATTCCGGTTTTTTTTTTAAGGGGCACACTTTTGGCCTAAGCAGGTTACATGCATTACTGTTGAGAGATAAGCAGTGATATACATGAGCTGAGACTCTTAACATTGTACTAGGTAGTTCTTTACCAATGGTCTGAGAAATCCACAAACATCAGTTCCTCCATGGTTAAGAAACTTTCCACTTTTGTTCTCCAATGACTAGATTAACTACAGGCTGTCATCCCAGGATGTGTCCTGATCATTATTTATTCAACACATTGAATGAATAGCTTTTTATGTTCTAGGAACATTGTGAATACCATGGCAATGTTACAAGGGGACACAAATCCCACCACTGATGGAGATATTGGGGAAGATATATGTATCTTTTTCAGATTCTTTCCCACTACAGGTTATCATGGGATGTTATATGTAGTTCCCTGAGCTATACAGTAGGATCTTGTTGCTTTATCTATTTTCAGTATAGTAGTATGTATCCATTAATATCAAGCTCCTAATTTATCCACCCCAGCATTTCCCCTTTATTACCCGTAAGATTTTCTGTGTCTATGAGTCTTGAGAAACAGTACAGTTTGAATTAAGGATGGCCCATATATAATGAGTTATAGTCAGATCTGTACTTGGGTGTCTAGTATTTATCTTAAAAAAGCTGACTTTGGGAATCCCCTGGCAGTCCAGTGGTTAGAACTCAGCACGTTCACTGCTGTGGCCTTGGTTCAGTCCCTGATAGGGAAACTAAGATTCCACAGGCTGCTCAGTGCCAGGGAATAAATAAATAAATAAGACCAAAAAAACCCCACAAAAAACTCTTAAGATTACCTCGACGGAACAATTGGTTCCTCTCACCCAACCCTCCAGCTTTCTCAAGTATTTCAAATCTTCGTAAATGTCCCCAGTCGTTGTTTCTCTCTTCTTCACCTAGCCCCCTTCAGTTCATCAGCAAGCTCTGTATCCAAAATGTATTCTCAGTCTGACCTCTTCTATACTCTCCAGTATTACCCCTATGTTCCAAGACATCATCATTTCCTACCCACTTCCTTGTTTCATTTCTTGCCCTCATACAGCAGGTAGCTCAAGTCAGATCATATGCCCTTGCTTGCTGAAAACCTCCTAGCAGCTTCCTGTTGCTGTATCTATCTGTGGGAAGACCGTGTCCTACAGGCTCATGATTAGACCCAGCCTCTTCCTAGGCTCTCCCTCTCCTCTCCTCCCTTGCTTGTCCTGCTGCATCCACATAACAGGCTTCTCTTCTCTTCCTCTCCAAGCATGGACTTGCTCCAGTATCTTTGTGTTTACTGGTCCCTCAGTCTGAAATGCTCCTCTTTGCTTAGACCTCTGCTTGTCCACCTCCTCATGGCTTATATCTCAGCCTGAATGGTACCTCTGCAGGTCATCCTCACTATCCTAACTAAAGTAGCCCCTTCTCAATTTTTCTCTATCTCAGAACTCCATTTTTCCTTTACAGCAGTTATCTGAAATGCTCTTCCATATTTTCTCTTTTGTCACCATCACTTCTGCTAACTTGCAAGCTCCATAAGACTTTGTCTTATTTACCACCACCTCTTTAGTCCTTAGCACAATCCAGCCCAAGTAGGTACTCAGTAGTTACTCACAGAAAGCAGATGCCTAGACCGCATGCCCAGGAAAATTCTGATTAGTCTGGGTTAGGAGTTAAAGAGAAGTTAAATTGTTTGAGGTGCTTTCTTTCTTTCTTTTTTTTTTTTTTACTATGTGCATATTTTTAGCCATGTTATATCTAATACAATTCCCAGGTGGCCCTGATTTTTAGATAGTTAAGAATCCTTAACCTAGAGAATAGAAATCTCTGTAGCATCTTTTATTCAAAATGGGGTCCTTGGACTGGTATCCACCAGATACTTGTAGAAATGCAGATTGTCAGGCTCCACCCCCACCTTAGAGAACCAGAATCTGCACTGCAAGAAGATGTCCCAGCTGACTTGTATGCATATTAAATTTGAGAAGCACCAACCTAGCAGAAATACAGAATTCCTAAAGAGTAAGAACCTTGAATTTGGCAGGTTGAGTTTGCTTTGTTTGCAGGACAGTGAAATCGGCACGTCTCCCAGACAGCTGGAAATGTGGTTCTGAAGTCATGGAAAGAGAACCCAAAAGGAAATTAACATCTTCACCAAAATGCTTATTAAGGGTCGGAGTGCAGGCTGTAGTGAGGTCATGAGTGGAGAGAAGAGGACAGAGTTGGTGGACCACAGGGGCAGGCCCAGTAAGGGTGTAAGAAGGGGAGCTGAGATGAGGAAGTGGGGAAAGAGACTGATGGAGAATGATGGCTCAGGTGAGGACAGGAGGCAAGGTCAGGAATGGCGTGATCCAAGCATCAGATTCTGCAGAAACATGAAGGAACATAGAAATGGGCATGGAGTTCTGTCCCCAGAGGTGGGTGGTAAGAGAAACCAAGCACGGGGAGCAGAGGCTTGAGTCAGTGGTGAGCAGTTGGAAGCAGTGAGTCCACACCACCCGCCCAGGAAGGACTATGGTCTCACCAAGAGGAGAACTGTGGCTTGAAGCAGGAAGAACGGAGAGAAACTTTTCTCAAATGAGAGACCTAGGAATGCTCTCAAGAAGAAACCTTCAGAGAAGGGGACTGGGTAGATTAGAGAGCAGAAGAGAATTTAATTGATGAGACTGGGTCCTGAAGCAGGTAGGGGGGAATCACATTAGACTCGTATGCTTGTTAACACATAGACAGACCTGGATGGGCACAAAATAAACAGCAGGCCACCTTCAAGGAAGGAGACTGGGTGACTAGAGAGGCAGGGTGGCTTTCTTTTCTATTTAAGGAAAACAAAATAATAGTTAAAAAAAACCACCTATGTGTGCTCTGCCCAGATTTAACAAATGTTAACATTTTCTCAAATTTACCTTAAATTTTTTTATATATAAAAGAAAACATTAGAAAGTTGAAGTTCGTCCTGTTTTCATTTTTCTTGACATTTTTGTCCTCTCTTCTCCAAGGGCAGGGGCAGATAGATGGTGGAGAAAGGGTGTGCTTGGGGAGAGATGGACAATGACATTGATCAACAGCTCCCCTATGCCAGGCGATGGGCTTGGGTTTGACATTTGAAGTAGGAGGGAGAGGGAATTCACAGGGATTTATCAGGATGATGTGTGCGAAAGGGTCAAAAGGTCAGGAAAGGTGAGTATGGCAGTTAAAACAGTCTGTGAGCCTCAGTTACTCCATCTGTAAAATGGTCATAGTAATACAACCTACCTCAAAGTTGAAGATCGAATGACTTGGGTGAATAACCTACTCAGAACTTGAGATTTCTTACATGGCTATTAAATGATGACAGTGGTGGCAAGGAGGATGCTTACAGCTGTGATTGTTCAACCCTCTTTATAATCAGTATATATATTTTATCAGTTCAGTTCAGTCACTCAGTGGTGTCTGACTCCTTGCGACCCCATGGACTGCAGCACGCCAAGCCTCCCTGTCCATCACCAACTCCTGGAGTTCACTCAGACTCACGTCCATCGAGTTGGTGATGCCATCCAAACATCTCATCCTCTGTCGTCCCCTTCTCTTTCCACCTTCAATCTTTCCCAGTATCAGGGTCTTTTGAAATGAATGCATCAGGTGGTCAAAGTATTGAAGCTTCAGCTTCAGCATCAGTCCTTCCAATGAAAATTCAGAACTGATTTCCTTTAGGATTGACTGATTTGATCTCCTTACAGTCCAAGGGATTCTCAAGAGTCTTCTCCAACACCACAGTTCAAAAGCATCATGTAATAAGGGGTAATATGATCATAATGATGATAAGCATGAAGGTTTAAGTACTTAGTTCCAGGCTTTCCATACCACCTCATCTAGGCCTTCCTGAACCCTAGGATGTAGGTATTATGAACCCTCCTTCTTCATTCAGATGAAGAAACTGAAGCCCAGGGAGGTTAAGTCATTGCTCAAGGCCACAGATCCAGGAAAGGATTGCTCTGTTACTTGAACCCAGACATTCTGCCTTCAGACGTTAGTATTGGTAGTGCTGTAACCTCCCTGAAAAGTTCTTACGTGTTTGGCATGTAGTGAAAACATGCTCATGTTACCTCTTTTAATTGTAAATATTTTTGCAGCAGAGCCATTTAAATGGTCAGGCTGCAATGCTTTTCTAATGAGACATACAGAGCACTGAGATGTTTGGAAATTCCCTAGTGCCATGCTGCCAAGGGGTTACAGAACTGAAATGAAAAGCTGTGGGTACTGGAGGCTCCAGGCTGCTCTGAAGAGAGTGCCAATTGACTTGTAAGCTGAGCACTTGACAGATAGGTTATCCCATTCCATGCTAAGACAACCCATTTAGGAAACAGATGCCCAGGAGCCTAGCCTTGCTCCCCGTACTCCCCAGAAGCTCCTTCCATGTTGCCCGTCCCACACCACGTCTCCCCATCTGAGCCAGGGACCAATGTCGGCAGACCAGGCACATATCAGAGCACAGAAGCAGCCTGAGAGCCTGGGGTCTGGCCTCAGGGGCGGGCACCTTGGCAGCCAGCTGCAGCCCCTCATCATCACCCTAGCCACAGTACGTGTTGGTCCCTGCAGGGCGCCTCAGCCTGGGCACACCTGCTCACTCCCTGTCCCCTCCACTTCCTTCTGCCCTGGATTTCCAGACAGAGTCCAAAATGGGTTCACATCAAATAAGATTTGTTTTCTTTCAGTGTAATTTTCCGTTTATAGACAGCCTTCTCGCAGGAGGCACTGTCCTCCTTCCTCTGTCTCGGTTTTTTTCTGGGTGTTTGGGGATAAACTCCTGGTGGTTGTTTTGGAGCCCTGTGGTCAGCAGTCCAGCCGGTCATTCATTCAGAGTGTCTCCAGAAAGCCTGCACTTACGCTTACAAGAGCTTATGCTGATTTCTGTGGCCTCTGAGCCATCTGTGGAACTGTGCCCATGTAGCCAAGTGCTAAGAAATATCTGACCTGGGCCAGCAGGATCCTTATCTGCAGGATCATCCTGGTGAGATGATGCGGATGATAATTACAGCATTATAATAGCAGCTGATCCTCACAGACACTCCTCTAAGTGCTGAAAGGGATTCCCTTATTCCTGTGAGATTAGGTGCTGTTTGGACCCCCTTTTCAAAGGTGAGGAAATAAGCACCCAGAAGTAACAGTCCTGGCTGACCAGGGGGTGTATGGGATCCAGCCCTGCTGACCTCTCTGGCCCAGCCACCCTACCACCCACCTCCGACCCTTTGATCTAACCACACCAGCTTTGGTTTCATCCCTTGGATACACAGTGTGACCTCCTGCCACAGGTCCTTTGCACACGCTTTCCCTCTGCCAGGACTCCCACTCCACTCCACAGCTAATTCACCCTGAACCATCTTTCACATCTCAACTGTGCCTTACTCAAGGATGTCCTACTCAACCTTCCCTGACCATATGTCCCATTAAAGCTCTCATGGTGCTGCCTGCCTCTCCTCCATGATCCTGGTCAAAGTTTAAACTCTCTTGCTATTTGTGCAATTTACCAGTCAGTGTCTGGCTCTCCCTCCAGACTGTGACTCCATGAGAGCAGAAGCTTGAGAGTGCTGCCTTGCATGTAATTCTATCACTGCACTTACCAGGCTGAACTGAAATGATTTGTTTGTTCATCTGTCTCATCCCTTGGTCTATGAGTTTCCTAAGGGTAGTATCCAGGTCTTTTTTCTAACACAGAACTCAGCTCAGTAACTACTTGGTGAATTGAATGGAATGACTGGGATTTAATTGAACAGTATAACTTGGGAAAGAGTACCTGAAAGTTCAGAACTTTGGATGGAGCAGGCCCACAAGTACTCTCTCAGAATCACCCCCTGTGGAAATCTGGAGTGATGTTTGAGAGGTTAGTGTTTTTAAAAAGCCAGGTTCACTTATAATTTGGATAGCAAACTAGGAGGATCTATGACTTTCCTTAAGAAGCATCATATTACGGTTATAAATCCAAGAGAAGTGAAGACCTAATGGTGTCTGCCTGTCCGAGGTTCATCTGAAGTTTAGTAAAAGTCAGAGCATAAATAACAAGTGGAATCTCATGGAAGTTGTGCTGGGATTTGGCTCCTCAAGCCCTCAGCCTTGCGTCATTTCCTTATCTCTCCTGGATGACCTTGCCTGGCTCGCTTCCCAGTGCGGTTATTGCTGTCTTTGACTCCATAAACGTGGTATGGTTGCAAGGAAGCATTCCCATCTTTGGAGCTGATCCTTTCCATGACCTGATGCCCCTTTGTTTGGCAGATGGTCCCTAGGGATTACTTGAATGAGAATAAGAGATGCAGAGAGGGAAAGGGGGCTTCCCTTTTGCCCAGAGGATGAGCAGGGCCAGGGGCAAGCTGCCCGTTAGAGGCTGGTGCTGACCCAACAGGGTTTATGAAGAAAGTGCCAGGTGACTGTGGGCTCTCGCATCCAGACAGGACCTGGCCTCAGCTCTGCCCACCCCGGCTCCAAAGGAAACAGGCAGTTTTTCAGAAAAGCTGTTTTCATTCATCATGCCTCCTCCTTCCTATCAAAACAGATGATGAGCATTTCTCTGGAGGATTGAACAGCACCCTTTAAGAAGTTAGAAGCCATTTCTGAGTTGAGAGGATTAACCTAGTTAAATTTAATAGTAGTAGCAGATCATAGATTAGCAGGTAATTTGAAAGAACATGATTGAGGCTCCAGTAACCCATTATGATGTGCATAGTTTTTCAACTATTTTGCAATAACAATACCACCTGGTTATCACCTGTGAGGGATTAATACTAGCCTCTTATCCCCGTGTGAATACCTCTGGCACAGAGTAGGTGCTCAGCAGTATTTGTTAAAGGAATAGAAGAAATATGAGGCTGATCTAAAGTTCTGAGAACTTTTGAAAATGGGATAGAAACCCACAGTTTTGAGTAGACTTTGCCCAAATGCATTGGGTAATGGCACATACAGCTGCTTGCTGTTCTCCTTGGGTTTCTAGATCTAGTTCAAAATCAGGAATGTATTCCTGACACCCAACTTACAAGGAATCCCAAGGCTTAAATCAGATCTAAGGAGGGTTTTGGTTTTTTTTTTAAGTAACCAAGGAATCATTCTTAAAGAGGAGACAGAGCCCTGTGTAACCTGAAAATGTAGCACAAATATTGAAAAAGAACATCCTGGGGCTTCAGTGGCTAAGGCAGATGAAACTCAAAGATGTGCTGAAGTTAGAATTGGAGCTGCTTTCCAAACTGAAAATCAGACTTGTGCGGTCTTTGGTGGGCTGGGCACAGGCTGGTGCAGAGGAGCCCAGGTCCAGAAGAGGGCGCTGTGAGTTAAGGGTGCTGACTGCAGCTGGGAGAGGCTGCAGTCAGCCTTGAAAGAGGCTGTTCATGCTTCGTCTTTGTCTGTCCTGCCTGTTTTTGTGTTCTTTGTGGAAATGAGAGAGGGTTTTCGCTCTTCTCCTGAGAGAGGGTTTTCGCTCTTCTCTGCCAAAGAATGGTATTCCGAAAATATAATTAAGCTGATGATTTCACAGATTAAATACCAAATCCTAAGTGTAAAATTATGTTTTAAAAAAATTTTAATAGCCTTTAACCTTTGGTCTTCCTGAAACCTGTGAACAAATTTCCCACATCATGGCTCTTCTAACTTATTTCAGTGGGCCCTTGGGAATCAATGGCACCCCACTCCAGTACTCTTGCCTGGAAAATCCCATGGATGGAGGAGCCTGGTGGGCTGCAGTCCATGGGGTCACTAAGAATTGGACACAACTGAGCGACTTCACTTTCATTTTTCATTTTCATGCATTGGAAAAGGAAATGGCAACCCACTCCAGTATTCTTGCCTTGAGAATCCCAGGGACGGGGGAGCCTGGTGGGCTGCCGTCTATGGGGTCGCACAGAGTCGGACATGACTGAAGCGACTTGGCAGCAGCAGCATGCATAAGTACCACACTACCCACAGCATCTTGATTAAAAAGAAATCTATACAATCATAACACTTGGATACATCAAAGTCTTGTTTTTAGTTGTATAAGCTTCCTTGGAAATATACCTTCTTCCCTGCCTTTTTCATCCCCAGGTCCTGAGGAGAAAGCAGACAAATCCAACAAGTCCTTCAAGGAGGCATCACACTGTGTGCAGACTCTGGTAAGTCCAATGTTAAGAATTTGTCTTATGGAGGGATTCACCCCAGGACCCAGAGATCAATGTATAAAGTTCACAGAGGCACTGTTTCCCATAACAAGAACTGGGAAACCATGCTGCATCAATAGCAGCATGATAAAATAAATTATATAGTCAAGCAAATGCCAGGCAGCCATAAAAAGAGAGCGACATACGGGGAGAAGAAAGCCCTAGAACAATATGTGTGGAATTATCCCATGACTGGTTTTCAAAATTACATGTGTGTGTATAGATACATAGATAGAACCCTGAAAAAATGATTACCTTGGATTGTGGAATGGAGTTGGTGAAATGTATTGGGCATATTCTTCTAATTTAAAGGAAAAACAATAACACTTGTACAGACAGCCGTCTGGAAAGAGAGCGAGATTGCTGTGTTCTCAGTCTGTCACTTCAACCCCAAACCTGCTCGATGCCTTCCACCTAAAGATTCGTTCCCACCCTCCCTAGGGCCCTCTTGCTCCCACCTCACTCTTAGCTTTCCCCATGGCCAAGCTTCCCCCGACCAGTGTCACTGCCTCCAGCCCCTCTCAGTCACCCTCGCCCTCTGGAGTCCTCCCTCCACCAAAACTGCCTCTGGAAAAGCTCGCCCTGATGTTCTCCAAAACTGGGGCTGCAGACTGGTGGCCCAGGAGCCAGAGGTGGCCTGAGGCCGTGCGGTTTGCTGGAGCTGTGCTGTGGTTGTGGTGGCTCTCAATCGATTCGACATGTACCAGTTGGGAGGTTACACCTGGACCTGGCACTGTCCTCTCTTTAACCATCCGAAGATCTGACCCGCTGCACTCACCGTCAGACTGAGGGGCAGCCTGACCCAGGGTCTCCACTGCACCCTCCTGTGAGTTCTCCTGCTCCCACAGCCAGCAGAACTTTCCAGTCCCATTCGAAACCATTCTGTTCTGTCTGGTTTCAACCATTGCTCTGGCTTGCACGTCTTCCTTTCTTTCCTTTTTTTTTTTTTTTTTAGCAGCTTTTCATGGCTTTGTCCTTTGGCCCTTCCTTGGATGTTCAGACCCCTCAGGGGTCTGCCCCACGTGTCTTCTTTCAACCATGTACCTGCTCTCCTCCTCTCCCAACATGCCCTTGTCTGCGTCAGTTTCCGCCCATGTCTACAAAATCCCAAATTGCCTTTGCCTTAATGAATGACAGTACGGTGGTTACAAAGTAACCCAAACTATAAACCTTGGTCATATTCCCTTTCCCTTGCTTCCCACAGGCATTTCCTAATGATTTGACCTAAGTATGCCTTACATCTTCATTCCTCTCCTTCCCTACCATCAGTGTCTTGGGCCAAGATGGTGAAATCTTGAGCCCAATCTGAGGCGATTCCTTCTAATTTTTCTCTCTGTAGCTTATTCCTCTTATTTCACCCACACCACCTCCAGCCTTGTCCTTCCAAATGACAAATCTGATCATGCCTCATGTATGCATGCATGCGTGCTAAGTCGCGTCAGTCATATCTGACTCTTTGCGGCCCTATGGACTGTGGCCCACCAGGCTCCTCTGTCCATGGGGATTCTCCAGGCAAGACTACTGGAGTGGGTTGTCATGCCGTCTTCCAGGGGATCTTCCCCATCCAAGGATCAAACCCAGGTCTCCTGTGCCTCCTGCATGGCATCCTTGCTCAAATACCCTTCCATATTCTTCACTGCCTGCAGGCCAAAGCCCAAACTTCTTAGTTTGGCATTCAAGACTCTTTATGATCTAGTTCTGGCCTTTATTTGTTCAGGTAACAAACTGAGGACCGATGGTATGTCAGGCCTTGGAGGTACTTTGGTGAAAAAAGTAAGTCCTTTTCCCTATCTTTATGGGACCACATTTTACCTGGAACTTTACAGAGAACACTGCACGCACACACATGCACACACACCACACACACACACACACACACACACACACACACACACACATGTGACTTAAACGACAGAGAAAGAAAAATTTAATATCAGGAAACAAAGGCAGAGAATAAAGAGTATATCTGACTTTAGACTAGTCAGGCAAGACTCCCCGAGGAGGTGACATTTAAGCTGAGACCTGAAGGAGGATAAGGTGCAGAGACTGGGGGGTAGCTCACCAGCAAAACCCTTCCTTCTCATGCCCACCTATCTTCACTCCCTTTTATAAAAAACCTGTTCTCTACTTCATGCACACTGAACCACCATCTCTACCTGAAGGCACTGTACTATGGGGGTGCTTCTGCCCCAACTGTGACCCTCTCAAAGGAGGAACTTTGTTGTTCATTTGGGCCTCTGGTGCTTTATACATACTAGGCTGAGATGAAAAAGTGGGATGAAATGCTGAGGTGAGAGGGAAAAGTAGATAGATCGATGGTTGGGTAGGTGAATGGATGGATGGGCAGGTGGATGGGCGGGTGGATGGGGACACACATGCTTTGAGCTGAGCTGGGGTTAGTGTCTTTTGGGCACAGTTACATAGCCAACAAAGCTGAGGCCCTGGGTTTGCTGGAGGTGATTTATGCTGGGAGAAGGTTCGCTATTAAAGAGTGCTCACTCAGGTTCTCTACCAATTTGTTCACTAGTCCACTTTGGTCACTTTTTTGGGCAATTTTTTTTTTTACAAATATGAAACAATAACATTAACATTTTTTCTTCAGTAAACAGCTCTTGCCTCAAATCTTAAGGGGAATTTTTAGATAGAAAAGTCAGAGACCATGTATCCAGTAGTCCAGTCTTCAGCCTCTGTAGCTAAATCACTGTGCTTCAAATTCTGATGCCAACACTTACATATGAGATCCTAGGGGACCTCACCAAGCCCCCAGTTTCTTTATAAAACACAGCCACCAGTAGTCCTTACTTTCATAGTGTCACTGGGAGGATTTGATGACATGTTTTAGCACAGCACCTATAATAAAGGAAGGGCTCAAAAACTCAGAGGAGCCACTGTTTGAGAGGTGATGTTTTCTCAGCCTGGCCCATCCTCATATCTCCAAAAGCTTCTAAAGGATCTGAGCCAAACATGACAAAGGACATGCACTTTGAGCTGATTTTCTGGTTGTAGAGGAGAGTTGCCCACACACTCCTAGACCTTACAGTGGACGCTCAGAAACGACTGCAGACACAGCCACACTCAGGCTGAGGTTGGATTCCAGCCATGTCCCATGCCCACTGCCTATGCAGCCTGGCTTGCTGCTGGGTGAATCAGCCCTCCACGGCCCCAGGTGGCATGTCACCAGTTTCATCACACAATGTGACTGGAGCGTCTCTTCATTCGTCTGTCATCTGGGCTTCTTCCCAAGACCTCACATGTTAGGTGGCTGAAAAGCAGCAACATCAGTCTCACCCAGAATAGGAATCTGAACAGCCCTCTTGGGTGATGCCCCAACCCAGAGAGCCCCCCGTCTTTGGCCACTCTACCTGCCCCTCTCCAAAGCATCATCTAGCTGTAAGGTGAGTGGATGTCACTCAGCCTCTTACTAGAAGTGTCAAGACCCTCACTCAGGGCCTTTGGGGCCCAAGGTCTCCATGTGGAGCCCTCTGCCTGCTCTTGAACTGCCCAACATGGCCTTCATGGCTCAAGTTGAGGCCCTGGTTTCACTCGGTTTAGCTGGGGTCCAGGGTGACTCCCTGGCTGAGTGGCTGTTGCTGGCCATGGCCTCTCTGGGTATCTGCCTCCCAGCCGAGGAGGCCTGTCCCTGGTTCTTCTACAGATCACCATACTGTGGCCTCTGGCCCTCATTTCAGCATCACCCGGGAACAGCTGCAAGTCTGGGGTCCAGGCTGCATCCACTTGCCAGGGGCTCAGGCCTGCCCACCTTCTCAACTCTCCAGGCCTCCCTATGTTGCAGGCCCAGGGTTCCTCTCCACTCACTGGGATGTCATTAGAGCCACAGCTACCTCCAGCCCCTGCACACTCACAGGCAGATTGTCCTCAAGGCTGACCCCCAGCAGCAGGCGGGCAGCCCCCTACACAGTGGCAGAAGCTCTATAATTTGTCTGCCAGGTCTGGCCCTCCCTATGTTAAAAGGGAACTTAAGCAGTTTCACAAATCTTGGCAATTTTTCTGCGTTCCAATTTCCCTCCCTGGCTCTGGGTGCCAGGCCTCCTGACCCAGCCTCTGGGAAGGGAGGCTTCAAATGGAACATGGTTTAGAGGCAGCAGGATGGGGTGAGAGGAATCAAAATGCATTGCTTCGTTTTTACACAATACACGCCCTCATCCAGCCACTCCTCTTCCAGGCCTGCTGTGGCTTATGGAGCCAGTGTCCTTTAAGGCAGTTTTCTTTGCTACATTCTTAGTTGTGTTCATTCAGTGATATTATTGAGCACCTGTGACAGTCCCACCTGTTCTGGGACTCAAGTCAGTTGCTGTCTCACAAACATAATTGAGATATTCTCATCCCCATATGGAAAGATACTCAGGATTATTAACCTTCAGGGATGTGCAGAGCAAAACCACAATGAGATGCTATTTACATCTACTAGGATAGCTGTAAGCAAAAGACAGATAATAACAGGTGTTTGCAAGGATATGGGGAAATTGGAGCTCCTATACATTGTAAAATTGGTGAACCACATTGGAAAACAGTTGGACAGTTCTTCAAATGGTTGTCCAAAGGTTATCATATGACCCAACAAAATCACTCCTAAGGACATACCCAAGATAAGTGAAAACATGTGTTTGTACAAAAACATGTAATAATGTTCAGAGCAGCACTGTTTATAATAGCCAAGAAGTGGAAATAGCCTAAATGTCCAACACATCATGAATGAATGGATAAATAAAATGTGTATCCATACAATGGAGTATTACTGGATAATAAAAAGGAGTGAAGTACTGAAAAAATGAAGGGATGGAGCCAAAGGAGAAACAGCACCCAGTTGTGGATGGGACTGGTGATAGAAGCAAGGTTCAATGTTATAAAGAGCAATATTGCATAGGAACCTGTAATGTTAGGTCCATGAATCAAGGCAAACTGGAAGTGGCCAAGCAGGAGATGGCAAGAATAAAGCTGAAACTCCAATACTTTGGCCACCTGATGCAAAGAGCTGACTCATTGGAAAAGACCCTGATGCTGGAAAAGATTGAGGGCAGGAGGGGAAGGGGATGACAGAATGAGAAGGTTGGATGGCATCACTGACTCAATGGACATGGGTTTGAGTGAACTCTGGGAGTTGATGATGAACAGGGAGGCCTGGCATGCTGCGATTCATGGGGTCTCAAAGAGTCGGACAAAACTGAGTGACTGAACTGATAAAATGCTACAACATGGATGAATCTTGAAAACAATATGATAGTGAAAGATGCTGGTCAAAAACACCCATATAGCATCTGATTAATTTATATAAAATGTCCAAATTGGCAAGTTCATAGAAACAGGAAGTAGACTTGTGGTTGCCAGGGCCTGGGAGAGGAGGGATGGGGCAGCAATAGTCTAGTGAGTGTGGAGGTGTTAGCATGATGAAAACGCCCTGAGGTTAGATAGTGGCAATAGTTGCACTACTCTGTCAATATAATAAAATCTATTGAATTGTATGCTTTATGTGGGTGGGTTGTACGGTATATGAATCTCAATAAAGTGGTTAAAAAAAAATGTCTTCATCTCATTCTCTGACACTCCCTTTCCCAGTTTCTTAGCCCTCCTAGGACAAGCATGAATTCAAGACCTTCTCCAGCACACTTATTAGAGTCCAGTGCTTGGTGACTAGACTTCAAACCGTCCTTTTCCATTAGAAGTGAAGCTTCAGGGACTTGTCTGGTGACCTGGTGGCTGAGACTCCACGCTTCCATTTAGGGGGTCCAGGTTCGATCCATGATTGGGGAACTGGACCCCACATACCACAACCAAGAGTCCTCATGCCACATCTTAAGATCCCACATGCTACAGCTAAAGATTCCACAAGCAGCAGTGAAGATGGAAGAAGATCCGGTATGCCAGAATTAAGACCCAGTGCAGCCAGATAAGTAATAAACATTTATTAAGAAAAAAAAGTGAAGCTTCAGGATAGTGGGGACCACAGTAGGGGAAGGAGGGGGGGGCAGGTTGAGAGTGTAGCATGGAAACATATACATTACCATGTATAAAATAGATAGCTAACGGGGAGTTGCTGTGTAACACGGGGCTCAGCCCGGTGCTCTGACAACCTGGAGGAGTGGGATGGGGTAGGGGATGGTCAGGAGGGAGGGGACGAATTTATACTTATGGCTGATTCATGTTCTCGTGTGGCAGAAGCTAACACAATGTTGTAAAGCAATTATCTTCCAATTAAAAAATTTTAAAAAAGAGACCAGAGACTCTCATTTTATTCATACCCCCATGCTTGACATGGGGTCTGGCGCATGGTAGGGTACCACAGAGGTGTGTCAAATGAACAGATGCTTCATGGTGCTCATATCCTGAATGGAGGCAGAAGCCCAGCATTGGCTGCGAGTCACTCATTCCCTCAGCACATATTCACTGTGTCCTCATGACCCTTGGATGGAATAAATGTACAGAGCAGACAGGTCTCTACTCTGGAGGAACTCTGAGCGAAGGAAACCTGTCCTGAGCAGGGTCAATGCATTGATCAATCACTGAAAATAAATAATAGTGAACCTTCAGTAAAAATTTACATAGATGGAAAGTGGAAATTATGTTAAAGAGGGCTTTGTGGGAAGTTAGACTGAGTTGAGACAGCTGTGCAGTAAAGAAGAGAGATTCTGAAGGATAGAGGCATAGTGAGAAGAAGCTTAATCAGGGAAAAAAAAGAAAGAAAATGGGCATTTTTCAGGACAATGATTCTGCCAGTTAGGAGGTTTGTCCACCTTGTGATTTTAATTTCTCCCTGAAGTGGGGAGTAGTATTCAAAAAGTGGAAAGTGCCAAGTACCCTCCTTCATCTCCTGTGTTGGGAAAGCTCTGAGAAGGGACGTGCAGGGAAAGAGTGACTCAGTGGCCAGGAGAGGAGGGAACCAGGGTATTTCAAAGAGATGGTGGAGATTTCATTAAAGCGCGACTGCCTCCTTCACTTTGGAAAATCGTGGGGAGGACAGCCGAGAGGTCAGGACACCAGGCGAGCAGATACACAGTGACACAGGCTGGGAAACCAAGAGGCCAGCTTTTAGCTGCACAGCCCGTGGCAGGTGATGGAGGTCCTGGCAAGAAAAATTAAGGAACCTTGGCCAGTTGGCTTTGTCCACACATAAAACCATCTCACTCCACGTCTCTTTTCTCTGTGTTTTCATTTGGACATGCAGGGATTCTAGAAAGTCTTAAATGAAAAAGAGGTATGAAACAGGGCTAGGAAGTGATTAATATGTGAATAAGGCTCTTGAACAAGGCAGGGTTAGGCCAAAGAGTTAAGACACTTGGGAAGATGGGAGGAGGCAAGGAAGATGTGAAAGTTCAGGGTCAAGGATGATGCTGCAAAATCTGGTACAGATCACCGGCTGGAGTTTGGGAAAAAGGAGATGTGGGTCAGAGAAAGACCCAGGACTGAGGAGGCTTATGAACTCAGAGACAAAAGGGCAGAGCTGAAAGATCTTCCTGAATGGGTCACCTGAGCTGGCAACCAGAGGCTGATGCAGCCCCAGAGTTCAGAGGAGCTTGAGACTCGGAGTGAGTGCAGGCACAGATGAGCCTGTGAAGAGCAATGAAGCAAAGTTTTCTTTTCTCCTGAAAAGTGCCTCTGTTGTGTTTTTGGTTTGCTTAGCTGGCTGCCCACCAGAAGGAACAAATGACAAAGATGGCCCATCTGCCTCAGAGGCAGTGTGGCCTGCTGGTTAGGCACAGGCGTAGTGGGCACAGGAGGTTGCTGAGCACCCTTCTGGGCTCCGGGGCTCCATGGTGCTGTCACTGACCATGGCACAGGCTCTGCTGCTCTAAGTGGTGTGTCCCCCTCCCTAACAGCGGGGGTGATAAAGGGCCATTGTTGGCTTGAGATAAAACAGCCTAGGCAAGGCTTTTAGTGCATCATGGCACTTTTCTCAAGCCTCAGATGCAGTTTTCCTTTGGTATTTTTACATCTCTGATATTAGGATATGCAGCACTGATTTCTTAGTGGTACATAAAATACAATTTATGGTTCCTTAGATTTGATCTGGGAGAAGGCAATGGCACCCCACTCCAGTACTCTTGCCTGGTAAATCCCACGGATGGAGGAGCCTGGTAGGCTGCAGTCCATGGGGTCCCTAGGAGTCAGACACGACTGAGCGACTTCACTTTCCCTTTTCACTTTCATGCATTGAAGAAGGAAATGGTGACCCACTCCAGTGTTCTTGCCTGGAGAATCCCAGTGACAGGGGAGCCTGGTGGGCTGCCGTCTATGGGGTCGCACAGAGTCGGACACGACTGAAACGACTTAGCAGCAGCAGATTTGATCTGGAAGTAGACAGCCGGTAAGTGGCAGTGGAGGTGTTTTGTGTCACTCTCCCTGGGCCAAACTCATGGCTCTGTCCACATCTTGGGGCCCCTTCTTCTCTCTAGACTGATTGAGCCTTTTCCCTGGGAGACAGTTAGGCTTCCCTTGTAGCTCAGTCAGTGAAGAATCTGCCTGCAATGCAGGAGATATGGGTTCGATTCCTGGGTTGGGAAGTTCCCCTGGAGAAGGAAATGGCAACCCACTTCAGTATTCTTGCCTGGAGAATCCCATGGACAGGGGGCCTGGCAGGCTACAGTTGATGGGGTTGCAAGAGTTGGACACGACTGAGCAACTAAGTATGGCACAGCACCCGGGGGACAGGAGCTTGGGCCCTGCGGTTAGGCCTGCTGAAGGTAAGTCTGGTCTTGGCTACTACCCTCCGTGTGACCCAAGCTAAGCATCATCACCTCTCTGAACCTCAGTTTCCTCTGCTCTGCAAGGGAGAAATATTACCTACATTCATAGGGTTATCAGATGAGGATAAGAGGAGACGGTTATATAAAGCACAGTGCTACATTGGATGAATCTTAGATGATGATACAAATAAACAATGTTACCTTACGTAGCAGAGTTACACTATGTTACAAGTATTACTATTCCTGAGGTATCTTGGGAGCCCCACACAAAATTTCATCTCAGACCCTCAATGGGAAGGATCTCAGAACCCAAATGCATCCTCTTGCCCTGTGATGGTGGCTGCGATTGCAACCTCCCACTGCCTCACCTGGAACCCTTCTCCCGCTTCCTGCCCTGCTCCTTTCTCAGCTCTCCCCTGCACTACCCTCAGGACTCTGGACTCATTACTTCAGGAACGGTTTTTCTTGGGAAGTGGACTGGCTCGCTCCCTCCTTGGGAAAGACCACCCCAAACCCTGGCTGGAGTTTTGTCAAGCAATTAACACCCGAGACGCCCCCCAGCAAGACTTCTCTGTGGCTTCATCTTCCCGTCTCCTCTTAAGTGCCCTGACTCACTTCGCAAAGCTGTCTGCCTCTGTCCTTGCTGGCATCCTCTACCCTAAATGTAAATACAATATTTTTCTCAAAGCTTCTTACCTCTGCCTAATGAGTCTTACGTATCAATCATGCTTTACATTTATAACGTTTATAACTCATGCACCCAGAGCCTCCCCAGGTCTTCAGATCCCCACTTGGTCTCTCCCATTCACAGCTCTCTGTGGTCCTGAGGGCATCGCACAGCCTTCCTCTTCAAGTGCCACAAGCAAGCCTTTCCTTGTGGGGGAGGCTACAGAGCCTCATGGAGAGAGAGGTTTGGCCAGTCCCTTTCTTAAGCCCTCCTAATCTTTCTCATCATTTTTCAGCACAGAAGACAGAACTAATGAGTTTTCCCCAGGCCAGCTCTTTGGCAAGACCTTCTCTTTTGAGGTAAGACACCCCACCCCAACCCTACCCCTACCTTGCAATCTGCCTTGTGCTGCCTTTTATAACTGGCCTGCCTCTTTGCACCAAACCCACGGGCAGGAAACGAGACTTTTGCCTGCACCTTGGCTGGGGGATTCCAGGGTAACACAAGCCTCTCTGGTATGGAATGGCATCAGATAAAAATCTCAGACTTTGTCAATGAAACAGCCACTAGCTCCCCCTCAAGATCCTTATCGGGGGCTGGATCTGGAGGAGCATGGTAGGCCTGCCCCTCAGGGGAACTGTGGAATCTCTAGTCTTCACTGTGTGTGTAACAGAATGACTCTTGTGGTCTTAAGGAGTGTGTCCCAAATGTCTTGGCTTCTCAAAACTGGTTTCTGCTCCCTTAAAAATCTTCTGGACAGAGTGCCATTTGCTGAAAGGGATGGGGCAGATTTCACAAAATGCAGCAGCAGCCACATGGCNGAGTCTGATGAAGGTAGAACTCCCATCAGGTACTAGAGGTCTTCCTCTTAGTCAATGGTGGATGAAAGACTTTAACCGTTTCAGGCTGTGCTTCCATCCCGGAGCGAGACGTGTTTAGAGTCTTTTTTTTCTTTTTTAAGAGCTATTCTTTGCAGTTGCTAGAACAGAGGCCTCCACACCCCACATCTGACAGCAGCAGCAGAAGAAATAGCAGGAGGTTATAGGGAGGCGATAAAGCCTGCTTTGGCTCACTCTCCCTGTGACCTTGCCCAGGGCCCCTCCCAGCGTGGGATCTGAACCTCCCACCACAGCAGGGCCCCGGCCAGACAATCCAAGGTATAGCCGCCCTCCACAGTCTTGGCTCAGTTCTGGGGATGTGCAAGGCAGGGAGAGTCAGGTCAATGGGTCGCTAGAAACAACTAGGACGTTGCCTTGGAAACCTTTTTCGCCCACTTGCACTGTGTGCATTTGGATCCACCCTGAACCAGCTGTGTATTAAATCCTCTGGCCGCAGTGGGAGGTAGGGAGTCATGTGGAGGAAGGTCAGAGTTTGTCAGGAAGGGGTCCACCTCCATGATGGGAAACCATCGATCTTCGGGCCTTAGTGAGAGGTCTGATGACCCAGGAGAGCCATGGGCTGAAAATACATACTCCGGGCCTGGTCTCTGTGGTGCAGGAATGGGCCGGGCTGAGTGTGGGGGCCGCCAGCATCCCCTCCTCCAGACTGTGGCCTGGACCCCTTCCCGTAATCCATCTCTCTGTGCTGCTCTAGAAGCCAAGCGATGTGCTCATGGCCACCTAGTGCAAGGGAGTGTTTGCAGACCTCTACAGCATTGTTCACCACTGGGTTTTTCCATAATCCCTGCTCTATTATGGTCAGGAGGGCCATGAAGGAAATCAGCGAATATAGATGGAGACAGCTGGAGCTTTCCATGCCCCTTCATAACCTCTGCTCCCTCTTCTAGAGATGAACTCTTGTAAAGAAGGAAACCAAAGCAGAGGGAGGACCAGTTCTTTCCCACAGTCACTCAGGAGGGCAAGATGGGGCACGGGGCAGCCTGGGTGCAAAATAACTGTGCAGTTCACAGCCTACAGCAGGCCATTCTGTTCACTCTGCATTTGTCTTCAAATATGTTAAACTCAAAGCCCAGGGTCAGGGGACATAGAGGAAGTTTGAAAGCACCCGAGCACCAAGGAACCACATGTACCCTGGAGGGGTGGCGATCCCACAGCCTTTTGGGGAATGGTGCTAAAGGAGCCTTGCTAAAGTTGAAGCTTCTTTGTTGCAAACTCCTACAGCTTAAAACTGCTGAACAGGAGGCTTGTCTGCTCCATGCTGAACTCTTTAAGGGAGCTATTGGTTTCTTGGCTAGTTCTAGGCTCCTGACATGTGAATTTTAAGTGCTGAAAGAGCACAGGTTGATCATTGTCCCTTGGAAAAAAGAAGACTGACAGGGGAACAGCAGGTGACCTTCATGTTCCCAGATCATTTTTTCAGTTCAAATACATTCTTAGGTTTCCTGAAATCCTTAGCCAGATTGCAAAGTGTTGGTAGCAATAATAATTAATATTTTATTGATCGAACACTGTGTGCTCTGCACTATGTACTGAAACATTTTTGTCTCACTGACATCTTAAATCACCTCTGTGAGGGAGTAACAGCTAATGATGATAATAAAACACACTTTCTCAGACTTCATTTGTATAAATTCACAGAGTTCCGTCAACAACCCTCGGGTGTGAGTGCTGTTATCATGTCTCTGTTTGAGAAGTGGAAAGGTTACAGAATTGGGCCAGGGCCTTATAGCTCTTGTGTGTCAGAACCAGAATTCAAGCCCAAGCAGTCCTGCCTGCCCCAGCTGGTATACTCCTATCCTCACGCCCTAAAGACTGTCATTATGAAAAAAGATGATGAGTGAGATGGGCCAGAAGTGGAGGCATCAGGAGAACTCTTGGTCTACCACATCAGCTCCCTTTCCAATGAACTTAGGACACTGCCTCATGAGTCTTCGGCAGAGACATCCCAGGACCAGCCTTGGAAAACAGCAGCTCATTCTGTATGGCCAACCAAGCGAGGATTTTACCCTTGGGAGGAAACAATCCTGAGGCTGACCTGCATCTCTGTCCCAGAGACATCCCCATCAGCATTTCAAACATGAAAAACCAATAGAGACTCAAGGAAGAACATTTTGCTCCTTTAACCTAACTACCACCTTAGCACTGAAGACAAAGGAGCCAGGGTCATGCCAGCCTTGAACTCTGAACCAGGGACATGCTCTCCTGGGAGACTCCAGGGAGTGACTCTGCAGTGGTCATTCCCAGCTTTCTTCCAATTGCCATTTCAAATTTCTCACATAGATTCTCAGGAAGAACAAGCACAGCCTAGTTTTCGAACAGCTCTTTGTGTCCCAATTGGTACTGAAGCAGCACTTTGTGCTCATTGATTAATCAGTGCAGACACTGCTTCCACCCCATGGGCCTGGTAGCCAAGGTTGGGGTGAGTGGCTTTGTCCACTCCTCTCTTGAGTGCAAGGGCAGGAATGTGCTGTATCCCTGTCACCCTTCTGGGTGCCTGACATCACTTGTTTGCCTTTGATGCCCATCAGCCAAAAGGTGTTAATTCATCTCTGAGCATGAATGACACAAACAGGCTGAATTTTTCCAGGCTTCCAGAGTGAGTTCTCTGAAGAGACGAGATTATGCATCCTAGGCCAGAGCAGCTGATGCAGAGCATGGGGCTCTGGGGGCTGTGAGGGGCCTGCTCACCCAAGCTGGGGTCTGAGGTCCCGAAGCACACTTGGCAGCACTGCTTTCAGATGTAACATGCTCCTTTCTAGAGCTATGAGGAGGGACGGAGGCTGGGAGGTCCCACTGCTGTCCTTGGTTTTGGCTTTTCCACTTCCAGGATTGAACCAGTCACTCATTTATTGAGCACTTACTATGTGGCTCAGCTCTGTTCTAGGCACTGGGGATACAGCAGGGAAAAAGAGACACAAGGCCTACCCTCCTGAGGCTTATCTTCAAGGGGTAAGGATGAATCAAAGCAAACTTAAAAAAAAAAATTGGCAAGATGATACAGACTGGGGTCCGTGCCATGAAGGAAATAGAATAGGGAGTAACAGGAAAGAAAGCCTCTGAGGAGTTGACCAGAGAGATGAGGCCTGAAGGACAAAGAGGTCTCCTATGTAAAGAACAGCAGGGAAAGTACTCCAGGCAGATGGAACAGCAATCACAAAGTCCCAGAGGCAAGAAAGGGCATGGAATGTCTGAGGCATGTCCGAGGCATGGCATGTCTGAGGGAAGAAAGGCCAGTGGGGCTAGAGCTTGTGGGGGATAAGAGAGGGATGGGAGGATCTTGTCCCCATGAGACCCCCCAGCTGCTCTTCCCTTCCTGAAAGTCTCGTCTCTTCTCCACAGTGGACTCACTTGCCCCAGGGACTCATCCTTGCTAAGCCAACTCTAGCTCCTCTGCTGGCAGGAAAAGGAAGGGAATTCTTTTGTGACTGTCAGGACATATGGCAAAGGCATGGCATTCAATTTGACATCAGGACTCCCTCATGGTTTATGTCAACAGTGGCTGGCGTTGATGAGAAGTTTCCGAATGATGGGAATGGTGTGTGTGTGTCTGGTAGGGAAGACACTTGAGAGGGATGCAAACTCCAAGCTGGAATTCCATTGCCACAGACCTATCTTTCTGCTTCTCATGTGAAATCCTGAATAAGGCACATTTTGGCTTTAAGTCCTTAGTACTCCTTCTTTATATTCTCTGCCTATTTTCATACCTGTGTCTGCCCACTTCCACCCTTTGCCACAAGGGGTCTGTCTGGGTTTCTTGCCCCCACTTCTTGCCTCTTCACAACTTGAATCTCGACCATTCTCCACAGCCCTGCTGAATGAGCCTGCTGACCTGTTCCTGTAGCTTCAGGAAAGGTTCAGCAGGCAAAGGAGAGGTTACATTCATGAGACCTCAGTGTGTCCTTCAAATGATGCCAAAGAAGGTTGGGCTTGGCTGCCAGGTCAACCCCAGTCTGAGCCTGGCCCGGCTCTCAAGGTCTTGAATTAACCTCATCAGTGGGAGACTTTAAAATGCTGCACTCAGTATGTCAGCAAATTTGCAAAACTCAGCAGTGGCCACAGGACTGAAAAAGATCAGTATTCATTCTAGTCCCAGAGGGTCAATGCCAAAGAATGTTCAAACTACCATACAATTGTGCTCATTTCACATGCTAGTAATGTTATGCTCAAAATCCTTCAAACTAGGCTTCAGCAGTATGTGAACCAAGAACTTCCAGATGTGCAGGCTGGATTTCGAAGAGGCAGAGGAACCAGAGATCAAATTGCCAACATGCATTGGATCATGGTAAAAGCAAGGAAGTTCCAGAAAAACATCTACTTCTGCTTCATTGACTATGCTAAAGCCTTTGACTGTGTGGATCACAACAAACTGGAAAATTCTTAAAGAGATGGGAATACCAGACTACCTTACCTGTCTCCTGAGAAGCCTGTATACAGGTCAAGAAGCAACAGTTAGAACTAGACATGGAACAATAGACTGGTTCCAAATTGGGAAAGGAATATGACAAGGCTGTATATTGTTACCCTGTTTATTTAACTTCTGTGCANCTACCTTACCTGTCTCCTGAGAAGCCTGTATACAGGTCAAGAAGCAACAGTTAGAACTAGACATGGAACAATAGACTGGTTCCAAATTGGGAAAGGAATATGACAAGGCTGTATATTGTTACCCTGTTTATTTAACTTCTGTGCAGAATACATCATGTGAAATGCTGGGCTGCATGAATCACAAGGTGGAATATAACAACCTCAGATATGCAGATGATACCACTGTAATGGCAGAAAGCCAAGAGGAACTAAAGCCTCTTGATGAGGGTAAAAGAGGAGAGTGAAAAAGCTGGCTTAAATCTTAACATTCAGAAATCTAAGATCATGGCATCTGGTTCCATCACTTTATGGCAATTAGAAGGGGGGAAAGTGGAAGCAGTGACAGGCTTTATTTTCTTGAGCTCCAGAATCACTGTGGATGGTGGCTGCAGCCATTAAATTAAAAGATGCTTGCTCCTTGAAAGTTATGACAAACCTAGACAGGATATTAAAAAGCAGAGACATCACTTTGCTGACAAAGTCAATATAGTCAAAGCTATGGTTTTTCCAGTAGTCATGTACAGATGTGAGAGTCGAACTGTAAAGGATGCCAAGCGCTGAAGAATTGATGCTCTTGAATTGTGGTGCTGGAGAAGACTCCTGAGAGTCCCTTGGACTACAAGGAGATCAAACTAGTCAATGCTAAAGGAAATCAACCCTGATTATTCATTTTAAGGACTGGTGCTGAAGCTCCAACACTTTGGCCACTTGATCCAAATAGCCGACTCACTGGAAAAGACCCTGATGCTGGGAAAGATTGAGGGCAAGAGGAGAAGGGGGCAGGAGAGGATGAGATGGTTAGATAGCATCACCGACTCAATGGACATGAATTTGAATAAACTCAGGGAGATAGTGAAGGACAGGGAAGCCTGGCGTGCTGCAGTCCATAGGGTCAAAAAGAGTCAGACACAACTTAGCAACTAAACAAAACAGTGGGGCCGTGACAGACACCCAGAACATGCTGTTGAGGGGACCGTGGCTAGAACACTATTAGGGAAGAGGTCTGGAACTTTATTCCCTAATGGCAATGTACCCAACACTAAGTTTATGAGCTCAGGAAGCCTGCTGTCTTCCTTCGGGGCTGACCCACTGTTGAATCACACCATCAACTTCTCTGCCCTTTGTTGAAATCAGAGTTTACCCTGCATAAGATTGCCTCCTTCTCTGGCTTTCTGTGGCTCTCAGCAAAGGACCTAAATCCTCAACATGGCCACCATGGTTCAGCCTCTGTCTGTGCCTCTTCTTCCCTGCCTTCTAGCCGCACAGCCTCCCCTCCACTCCTTGGTGAAGGCACACTTCTCACACCATGTGATCTTCCCTCATGCTCTGCCTGTGATAGAGCATG
>SJYV01016347.1:148994-161683 GCA_006410875.1 Neotragus pygmaeus | reverse complement strand
GGTGGGCATTCCAGCTTTATGAGCCCCTGATTCTTCATTAATACTACTGAGGATTAGTCATGCCCACCCACACACTGGTTATTAAATGGGCTTATGTGTAGAAGCCCTACAAACAATGGCTGGCACGCACGTAGTAGTTGACTAGTTAAAATGAGTTCCTCCCTCCCTCCCTCTCACCTGACCCTCCCTTTTTTATTTCCCTTTCCACCTTTTTCTTTTTAAATTCCCTCCCTTCTTCTCCCTTCCCTTCACTCCAAACTTAACGTCAAGTCTTTCCTCCCATCTCTGCTGTCTGCTTCCCTCCCCTCCTTTTTCCACCTTATTTTCAAGTCTCAAACCCCCTCTGCACTCGCAGCCTTCTCTCTGGCTGGCCCAACCTTGGCATGGTGGCTACTGAATGCCAGCCAAGTTCTGGTTGAAAAACACTGCGATGTTTGGCCAGACTTTCTCTCCTTACAAACGAGGGTGATATTTCAGTCACGGGAAGTCTTCCCATCCATTGAGGCCCCAGGCAAAAAAAAAAAAAAAATAGCAATGCCTCAGTGTGTGGCCTTAGGTGGACAGCGATGTGAGGCTCTGAGTACTGACAGAAATAAATCTGGTGTTTCTGAAAATTGTGAAACACGCACAGCGGATGTGTCATCCTAGCAAAAGTGAGTCAGTCCCCAGGCCTGAGCCCAGATCTGGCTGCACTGGTTTTCTAAATAGAAAGTATATTCCTGGCCAGCCTAAGATTAGCAGATCAGCGGTCAATGAGAGTGGAAAGAGTGTCAGAAGAGGACATCTGCAAATCTATACTTTGTAAGAAATTCTACTGGAAAAATAAAGTTCTCTCTCTGTGATTTTTTTTTTTCTAATTACTCCTTTTCTCTCCACCTGCTGTCTGTGCCAAGCCTTTCCTCCCATCATTATCTTAGCACCAAGTTCGAAAGAGGGCTTTGAAAATAGGACTACAACATCAGTGGATGAATGGATAAAGAAAACGTGGTGTGTGTATGTATATATATGCACACCGGAGAAGGCAATGGCACCCCACTCCAGTACTGTTGCCTGGAAAATCCCACGGACAGAGGAGCCTAGTGGGCTCCAGTGCATGGGGTCGTTAATAGTCGGACATGACTGAGCAACTTCACTTTCACTTTTCACTTTCATGCATTGGAGAAGGGAATGGCAACCNGCTTTATTTTTTTTTTTGAATAATTAAACCATATACTTAATGAGATTTCAGTGTCAAGGAGGGTGATTATATTATCCTTGTTTTCCCAGAACTGTCTAGATTTTCCTTTGTCTCCATGAAGCTGTTAATTGTGCCATGGTTATTAGAAGTTTTCTAGTTTGGATGATAAACTATATGGTCACTTTAGAGAACTTGTTTTATGAAAAGCCATAATATCTTGCTTATACCATTAATAATTAACATTGGGCAAGTTAGGTATCATGTGCCAGACCCTATTGTGAGTGCTTGAAATATTTTAATTTACTTAGTCCTTATAAAAACCCTACTAGTCAAACACTACTATCAACTCTGTTTAACAGATGAGAAGGATGAACTTCAGAAACATTAAGAAACTTGCCAAGGATCACAGAGCAAATAAATGATAAAACTGTATACTCTTCTGCCTCTCACTTAATATTTGTTAACTGAATTAATTGAAATAGCAAAAATAAAACATGGAATTGATAGGTCAACACACTTATCAAAGTTTTGGAACTCAAATAATACCAACTATAACCAGAACTGAAAATTGGAAGATACCAATTATGAAAATCTTTGTAGGCAAAAGTCCTACAAGGAACAGTGCAAGAATATTTGTTCCTTGCATATTTCCACATATAATTTGTTTTCTGGGAAAACCATTTGTAATATTGTCTGAAAAAGTGAAAGTGTTAGTCACTCAGTCCTGTCCATCTTCTTGCTAGTCCACCCCAGATCATATAGTCTTTGTGATAAAATTAGATTATATATGTATATATAGTGGTGGTCCCTAACTTTTTGGCCCCAGGGACTTGTTTTGTGGAAGACAGTTTTTCCACATTCCAGGGGCCAGATGGGGAACAGGGTTGGGGGTGATAATTTCAGTTTCACCTGCTGCTTACCTCCTGCTATGTGGCCAGTTCATTCCTAACAGGCCATGGACCGGTACTGATCTGTGTCCCAGGGGTTAGGAACTCCTGATATACAGGATAAAATCATTTAATTTTTCACAAAACTGTATTAGTATACATATGAATTGTTATAGTGATTTCGGTACAAGATGTGGCATATATACATAATATTGCTACTTGTTTTCTCTTAGTTTTCCTTAAGTTAAAGTGTTAAAAATTATTAGAATTGTGCAGGGGCTTCCATACTAGCTCAGTTGCTAAAGAATCCGCCTGCAATGCAGGAGATCCCAGTTCAATTCCTGGGTCAGGAAGATCCCCTGGAGAAATGATAGGCTACCCACTCCAATATTCTTGGGCTTCCCTTGTGGCTCAGCTGGTAAAGAATCTGCCTGTAATATGGGAGACCTGGGTTCGATCTCTGATTTGGGAAGATACCCTGGAGAAGGGCAAGGCTACCCACTCCAGTATTCTGTCCTGGAAAATTCCACGAACCATACAGTTAATGGGGTTGCATATCTGAACTATGTACAGATAAGTGTCTTAGAAACATTCTAAACTTTTTTTTAAGAGCACTGTCTGATTCTAATTATTTCTGGGGGATCCCGAATGCAGATGTGCCACTTTGATTTCCTGGTGGATGATCTCAGTTCCGTTCAGTTGCTCAGTCATATCTGACTCTTTGTGACCCCATGAATTGCAGCATACCAGGCCTCCCTGTCCATCACCAACTCCTGGAGTTCACCCAAACTCATGTGCATCGAGTCAGTGATGCCATCCAACCCTCTCACCCTCTGTCGCCCCCTTCTCCTCTTGTCCTCTTGACCCTTAGCATCAGGGTCTTTCCCAGTGAACCAACTCTTTGCATCAGGTGGCCCAAGTATTGGAGCTTCAGCTTCAGCATCAATCCCTCCAATGAACATTCATGGTTGATTTCCTTTAGAATTGACTGGTTTGATCTCCTTGCGACTCTATGAAACCATAAAAAAGAGCAGCATCTTGCCATCTGCAACAACATAGATGGAACTCGAAGGCAGTATGCTGAGTGAAACAAGTCAGAGAAAGACAAATACTGTATGATCTCACTTATATGTGAAATCTAAAAATAAAAACAGCTTATTGACACAGAGTACAGATTGGTAGCTGCCAGAGGTAGGCGAGTTCTGGGAATATAATGTACAAAGTGGTAACTACAGTTAACAAAACTGTATTGTATTTGACAGTTGCTAAGAAGTAAATCTTAAAAGTTCTCACCACCAGACAAAAAAGTTATTGCTAGGTATAACAACAGATCTTAACTAGACTTTCTGTGGTGATCATTTCGTAATATATACAAATATCACATCATTATGTTCTACATCTGAAACTAATATAATGTTATATGCCAATTACACCACACTTCAGTTTTTTAAAAAATGATTGGATAATAAAGATTGTCGAAAGTAAAGAAGAAGGAGGAGAGGGGACTTCCTTGTGGCCCAGCAGTTAAGAATCTGCCTTGCGATGCAGCAGTCGTGAGTTCAGGCCTTGGTCACACATGCCGCGGGCTGTAACTACTGAGCCCGTGCACTCTAGAGCCCCGTGTGACACAATTAGAGAGCCCGAGTGCCACAACTAGGGAAGCACATGAGCTCTGGAGCCGCCCAACGAGTTTATGTGCCACATCGAAAAGATTCAGCGAAGACCCCATGTGCCACAGCTAAGATCCAAACAGCCAAATAAATTAATCAATTTTAAAAAGAAGAGAATGAAAGAGAAAAAAGAAAAACAGGACCACAAGTTGCATTGAGACAGCCTGGTACTGGATGCTGTAACCTTCAGAGTAAAACAGACCTGGGTTCAAACTCTAGTCCTACCTCCAATCAGCTGTGGGATATGTGTGTGTGTCTGTGTGTGTGTCTGTGTGTGTGTGTGTGCAAGAGAGAGAGGAAACCTTGGGCAAATCTCTTACCTCTCTTGAGGCTTAGTATCACTTCACCCAAATGGGAGCCCCCAGGCTCTTTCCCTGTGAAGGTTAAAGGACATGACGTCAGCAGAGCCTGGCCCACGGTAGCTGCCCATCATATCTGGGCTCCTTTCTCTTCCCCTCCCTGGGAATGCCTCTTCACTCCCTGATTCTCTGCACACACAGGGCTGCCTCTTCTGAAGGCTGTGAGTCCTGAGCCTTCGTGAGCCGCAGTCACAGCAGCAGCGGCTCCATCAGCTCTGCCTCTCTGCTCCAGACAGGTTCTGGAGAGAAGGAGTCACAGTGGATCCGGGGCCTCCCGTGCCAGCCTCCCTGGCACACAGGGATGCCCGAGTCACGTGGTCTCAGTGGTGCCAGAGGAAGTGATGCAACCACCCTCCGGCTTTGGGTCAGCCAGGAGGAAAAGTGTCCTGTTACAGCCTGGGCGTGGCTGGCTTCAGGGCTCCAGGCCTGCACCTTGTCCCAGAGCCACAGCGAAGGGGCAGCAGGAGCGCCTGCCTCTGTGCACACCGCCTGCTACTTACCCCGCTTTGTGCACCACCATCCGGGCCCGTGGGCCCGGCCAGCAAGTCAGCTCTGCCTCCTGGCTTCTCCCTTCCCCTTTGCTCCAGCTTCCAAGCTGCCCTGACTACAAACACCTGTTTCCTTTTGCCCGTCCCTGTGGGGGTCCAGCTATTCTATTGACTTCATATGCATAGATAGCAGAAAAGTAATTGAATTCAATTATGATAACTGCACTCATTAAAAACCTATGTAATGTTCATTAAGCAGCCTAGGTAATATGCAATTAATAGAATTAGCATATGAATTGAGCATTGGGTCACTAATATGCACATTATGTATGATGTTCAACGTATGTATTAATTACAGCACCTTTCAGAAAAACACAACATTCAAAGCTTAGAGGCCCGTCCCAGTTACAAACCCTTTTGATCTCATCCAAATCCCTTTTATGGAACAGCTTTTTCATTTGCTTTTCGGCTCTTTACACCAAGCTGGCTGTTAGAAAGAAAGGATTCAGAGAAGGTGATTCAGTTCAGTTCGGTTGCTCAGTCATGTCCAACTCTTTGTAACCCCATGGACTGCAGCATGCCAGGCCTCCCTGTCCGTTACCAACTCCCAGAATTTACTCAAACTCATGTCCATTGAGTCGGTGATGCCATCCAACCATCTCATCCTCNGTTGCTCAGTCATGTCCAACTCTTTGTAACCCCATGGACTGCAGCATGCCAGGCCTCCCTGTCCGTTACCAACTCCCAGAATTTACTCAAACTCATGTCCATTGAGTCGGTGATGCCATCCAACCATCTCATCCTCTTTCACCCCTTCTCCAGCCTTCAATCTTTCCCAGCATCAGGCTCTTTTCCAGTGAGTCAGTTCTTTGCATCAGATGGCCAAAGTATTGGAGCTTCAGCTTCAGCATCAGGTTAGGGCTGGAGCTGAGGAAACCTGAGGAGCCTGTATTGGAGTTTATACTGGAGAAGTGCCATGACCTTGAGGGCAGAGTTCAGACCTTCTGGGTTCTGTCCTGGCCTCCCTGGAGACCTCCCCTGCCAATCACTACCACCTCCAGTGGACATCCATTATCTGGGAAATGGACATAATAGCACTTGACATCACTGGGACATTAAGGAGATTATCTCATTAGGGGGACTAACATGCACAGGAAATGCAGAATGGCAACAACCCTGAGCATCATTGCCAGGAACTTCCCAATGGGAAACCTCTCCACTAAGGGAAAGCGCCCGCTCCAGCACACCCAGGCCTGCCCTTGACATGAGTCCCGTGGCACTTGGCCACGCTGAGCAGGCATCAGTAATGACTGCCCTTAATGCAGCGTTCTCTCCTCGATTCTCCTCAAAGCCGAGACTAAAATCCACCTGACTCATTATTCTCCATGGTCTTCCTCACCACTTTGCCTCACTCTCCTCACTCCCTGGCCTAGGAGAGCACTTTGCCCAGTGTAGGTACTTGGCTCACCACTGTTTCTTGCAAAGATCCAAATCAAAGTCACCTCCTCCATGAAGCCCTCCCCAACACCCCAAGCAAAGCTGCCTCCTCTCCCCACCAGCATCCGTTTGTGCTGAAAGCACTTTTAGGGATAATTTACCATCTGTCCTCCCTGCTCCCCTTTCCAGCCCACAGTGTGACCCACCAGTGTGTCTTCTTTATTTTTATGTCCCCACATGGAAGAATCACGAAGAATTAGTCAAGCTCGTTAGTTAATGCATCACGAGGGAGTTTGAGGGAGTCTTGCAAAAGGAAGAACAAGTGGTTTGGAGTCCGACAGATCTGAAGTCAGTCTCTGCCTGTACGTTTTCAAGTGGAGTGACCTTGGGCAAGCCCCGTAGCCCTTAAATCTTCAGTCACTGGTGTAAGGGAGGGAGGGAGAGAAGGAGGAGAAGGAGGAGGGACCATAGTCTTCTCCTCACAGGACAGTCAGAATTCACGAGGTATTGCACCTAATACCTCGTGAGATATTGTAACGCTAACCTTAACCAACTCAATGGTATCACCAACTCAATGGACATGAGTTTTAGTGAATTCCGGGAGTTAGTGATGGACAGGGGGGCCTGGCGTGCTGCAGTCCATGGGGTCGCAAAGAGTCGGACACCACTGAGCGACTGAACTGAACTGAACTGAACCTTAACCGAGAGGCTGCACCTGATAGACCCTGGTCATCTCCCTTCTTTCCAGCCACCCAACCTGTTCTCCTGGCCACTGTGGGAGGGCGAGGGGGGCAGGACTCCAGACAGCGAAGTGGAGTCCAGGCCCCGCTGCCTCCAGTCTCATCAGACCATCTCTCCCACACCAGGCGAATATCCTGATCTGGAAGGAAAAGCACACCCTGTTTGCCCAGCACCCACTTTGTAGCTGGTGTCTACAGACCTCACGTCACGGCCACTCCCCTTAGTGGAGGGAGACGGGCTGGCCCTGCTGTGTGGTTTGTGAACTGTCAATCAAGATGCAGACAGTCCTTATTTCCCCTCTAGAGGGAACTAAGAGAAAGAACTCAGTGATCACTCCTATTCCCCTCACATACCTCCCAGAGCCCGAGCCTGATGATGGCAAAGACTCTGGCCAGGTTTAGTGCTAGAAACGGCATTGTGAGAGGAGGGTTGTTTGAACTCATTCATTCACTCATTCCTTCACTCACGCACACTGACTTATTGATTCACTCATTCATGTATTGGGCCTCTAAATGTGTACACAGTGTATACTCCATGCCAGGCTCTGTGCTGGGCACAGGGTGAGGAGCTAAGTGTGGCTTTGTTGGTCTTTGCAGTTGAGGAGCTGAGTTCTTTACATACTTCTCTGCTGAAGATATACATGTGTGTACAGGCTTGGCCTGAAAGCAGGCCACTGCCACATGCCTTCTAAACATACCGTGGAGACTCCAAAGACAGGCCTGTTTTTGCTCAAGGCTGGAGGCTGGAGTGTTGGCATGAAGTGGTGAAGTGTTGGCATGAAGTGAGCCAGAGGTGAGTGGAGAGAGAGCTTTGAGTTATGGAGACCTAGACGGTTCCTCCAAAGAGTTATTCTTTGCCCCTGGTGAAGCAGAGCCACTGAAAGCCTTAAGGCCAAGAACTGACTTAAGAACACTGCTCCTTCCTGCTGCATTTCCAATGCAGTTCAATCTGCCTTCCCCGTTGCATTCCCCCAGGGGGCTAGAGACAAAGTAAACAGCCTCCCAGTTCACACCAAACGCTCCTCTGTACTACTTTGGCAAATCGCTTCATTACTTTGAACCTCCAAAAGAAAAATGGCAGCAATCGGGAGCCTCCTTGCCAAATAGCAGGGCCATGTTTTGAACAGGTACAGTTTCAGGGGTTAAGCAGGCAGGTGCAGGGGTCAGACTTAGTTGACATGCTACCTGTTACTTTGAGATCTTAACCACTTGGATCCTCAGCTTTCCCACCTCTAAAATGGGCGTGATCACATTTCCCTTGGGATTGTGTGCATGGAAAAGGGTAACGCATGTAGAAACATGGCACAATGCCAGCACGCAGTGAGCGCACAATGCGTGATATTACTACCACTGCCTTTTTTTTTTAATTTTTATTGGACTATAGTTGCTTTACAGTGTTGTGTTAGCTTCTGCTGTACAGCAAAGTGAATATCACGGCCCCTTTGTTAATACCCTATGGATATTATCCATTGCCTGGCACTACAGCTTCTAACCAAAATGCAAGCTCAGTCCTTGTTTTTGCTGAACACTCACAAAGGTCTCAGGCCAAACACGAGTCCAGGCTCCCACAGTGTCCCCTCCTAGGGTTCCAATATCCATTTGAGAAGAAGAGAACTGCCAAAGCAAATCCAACTGCAAGGTTTCACTATCAAAGAGAAACATTAAAAAAAAAAAATGCAAAACACTCACCGGAACACACTGGTTTTTGTCCAGGGACTTCCTAAACGTCTGCGGGCCTTTCCACGGCACTCGGGGCCCTGCCGGCCACCAGGACGGTTCCCGGCAGATGCCACGGGTGCCCTCAGCCAAGCTCCAGGGAGGGTGCAGGGGAAGGCCCCGCCAGGCACAGCTGCGCCCCGGGTCAAGCCGTGCCCATCTTCCCAGCCTTGCGGGCCTGCGGAGAAGGAGGAGCAGGCTTTGGGCTGCGTCCAGAGTTCCGAGGAAGAAGCTCTTTCATCTCCACAACAGTGAAGTGCTCCTGGCACGCTTGGCCGCCTGCTGCTTCTCCTGGGCACCCAGAGCATCGTTCCTTACCGCGGCTCCTCCTCCACCATTTCTTCCCTGCTCTGCTCTCCCATTTGGGCAGAGCCAAGACTTCATCCAAAGCCCCTCCTGTACCCTGGAGAAGGGCCCCAGATCCTCGGGAGGCAGATGGGAGGGGGGGCTGGACCCAGCTCTGGAAGCCTGAGGGTAGAGCCGCTCAGAGTCACCGCTGCATGCTGTAAGCTGGCACTGCAGCCCCAAGCACACAGCAGGGGCTCCCCACACAGACAGTTAAGCAACTTACCAGGTTTCTGAGCGATTAGACGCTATATTACTTCATTGCCTGCTCATCCTAACCCAACAAAGCAGGCCTTCTGAGCCATTGTACACGCTTTGTAGAACTGAGGCCCATGCTTGCGTGGCTGACATTTCCTCTTCCAGGGGATCTTCCTGATGCAGGGACTGAACCTATGTCTCTTATGTCTCCTGCACTGGCAGGTGGGTTCTTTACCACTAGCGCCACCTGGGAAGCCCAAAGGCTAAATAAATTGACTGCGGTTCCAGGACTTCCCTGTAGCTCAAACAGTAAAGAAGCTGCCTGCAATGCAGGAGGTTTCCGGGATTCAATCCCTGGGCCAGGAAGACCCTCTGGAGAAAGGAATGGCAATCCACTCCAGTATTCTTGTTTGGACAATCCCATATACAGAGAAGCCTGGAGGGCTACAGTTCATGGGGTTGCAAAGAGTCAGACACAACTTAGCTACTAACAACAACATTGTCCAGATACTCTGCTAGGCTTGGCATTTTAGCCCTCATAACCACTCCAAGGGTATGGACTCTGATCCCGTTTTACAGATGGGAAAAACTGTCGCTTGGATTACACAAGTGAGAAGTGTGGTGGGTGTCATCAGAAGTAGTGGATTCTGGAGAGAGCTGGAGAGCTCATGATCTAGCATTTGAGACTGTGACTCCACCATGATCAGATCCTCTCACCTTAAGATAAGCCAGATTTCTACTCCTGGGTGTAAATCCCATATTTAAATGTTGGGGATTGATTTTAGAAAAGTCTAAACACTTGGCAATCTAAACAAAGCCTGTCTGAAAGAAAAATATGGCCCACAGGTCACCCTTTTGCATTCTCTGAACCGGAGTGTGGGTGTTAGAGAGCACCCATCACTGGAGGTACTCAAGCAGATGTGATGCAACTGACCTCAAGGGTGGTGAAGAAGCAAACGGAGACGAAGTTGCTGAGAGTGGACCTTTAAGATTCCAGCCCTGACACTCACTGCCTGATCCATGAATTGGCTGAGAAATGGGCAGGTCCCTAAGCAAGAAGAAAGTTCTGAGCAAAGGTGTGGATGGACGGAGGCAGCAATAGTCCTCTCATCTTCACTCACTCCAGCTTCAAAACCTTCTGTGGCTCCCCATCACCCCGTCTCCTTGGCATTTGGGGATAGCTTGGCCCGAAAGGTTTTTGTTTTTTTTTTAATAACTTTATTTAGTTTTGGCTGTATTGTGTCTTTGTTGCTACACGTGGGCTTCCTCTAGTTGCAGTGTGCAAGCTTCTCGTTGTGGGGGCTTCTCTTGTTGCAGAACATGGGCTATAGGGTGAGGGCTTAGTAGCTGTGGTACATGGCCTAAGTTGCCCCTTGGCGTGTGAAATCTTCCTGGAAAGGGATCATACCTGTGTCCTCTGCTTTGGCAGGCAGATTCTTAACCACTAGACCACCAGAAAAGTTCTGCCCTAAAGATTCTAGAGTTGAATTTATATCCATTCAATGTAACATTTTTTGCTTATTTTACAGTTTTATGTGGGAAAAGTCCTTCTTACAAAAGGGCAACTGCAAAACTCGGGGGCCTCTTCCACTATGACTTGGTTTTTTTTTAGAAAGGATGAGCAGTATCCAAGAAACCAAAGCAAGAGAGAAACAAATCAGGAGCCTCTCCAAGTCATATTCAGGACACGGAGCTATAAAACGCAGAGCTAAAATTTCTGATCAAGGAATTCTATTTCTTCATAGAAATTGTTTACCGTTTGGTATAGCATGACGCATTCATCCAGCCTTGGGGGAAGTGTGCAATGGCACTAGGAAATACCAACTTCTGTGCTCCCTGAACTTGCCTCCATGCCTCCCACCTGCCCAAGCCAGCATCTCCCCTTCTCCAGGCCTCTTCTCCAAACTCTCATTACACTTATAATGGTAACTCCCAACCTAGATGATCACAAAGGCTGGTCACATGTCGTTTGCCTTTTCTCCCCAGATGGCCCATAAACCCCGAGTGTTCCTGGCGTTCCTGCTGTGTCGGGAACACTCTGCTGGGCATTCAGGCCATCACCGTGGACCAGACAGCAGTGGTCCCTTCTGCATTCATAGTTCCATCTTCTCATCAGTCCTGGCGGTGCAGGAGGTATTCAGCAAAGACTTGCTAAATGCAAGCAAACATGGACGAGACAGAGATAACCTTAACCACGCCATCTCTCTCCCTCCAAGCCTCTGTACCTCCTCCACCTGCAAACATACAACCCTGGTAATTCTTCCTAAAAAGCTCTCATAGGCATTAGAAGAGGCACAGTTGTTAAAAGAGAAAGAATTTTCAAAGCCTTGGGAAACTGTATAAAATGTAGTCAAAAGGTGGCGTCTTTTTTTTTTTCCCCCTAATGTTCTCCTCCGTCCAGCATGGCAAAGGCCCACTTCCAGACACACTCCTCCTGGAGCTGGAAGCTGGCCCTGCCTCTGCTGTGGCAGGCAGCCCTGGGTCAGCTGCCAGGGCCTGGGGGTGGAGTACAAATAGCCCCATCCCCCCCTCCAAGGAGACAGAGAGCCAACAGCTCACCACCCCCCCCAACCCCGGGCACCCAGCCAGGTTCCCTTCAAGCCAGGGCCTGAGCACATGGGCCCTAATCAGCTAAAATCCCCCACCCTTCCTTCTGCAAACACCCTCATGGCCAGCCTAAGGGCGGGCCCACGGGCAGAGCTGATCTCCCTGACCTCCCAGCGTGGCTCCTCCGACCTAAGGAGCCGGCCGGGGACCCTCACCCAAGCCGACCTCAGCTGGGTCATCTGAGCAGGGCCGTCTGCCGCCCTGGACCCAGAAAGGCATTCAGATCAGGGGAGGATTCGGACTCTCCTGGACGCCTGCCTGCCCTCGGGCTCCCTCCAGTTCTCTGCTTAAAGCCACCTTATCAAGGAGGCCAGCCCTCACCTCCTGCCATTAGGGTTAGGGCTAGCACACGGCCCCCCACCTCATCGAGGCCCTTGACCATGCTTTCTTCTTCTTTATAGGAACTGGTTACCATTTGACAGAGCTTTTGTTTGTTCGTTGGTTTGTCTGTTTTACTCTTGTATTTGGGGGAAGTGCTTCTTACAAAAAGAGCAGCTGCAAAATACAAGGAACTCTGCCACATGGGGCTTCCCTGGTGGCTCAGATAGTGAAAAAAACAAAAAAAAAATCTGCCTGCAATGCAGGAGACCAAGGTTCGATATCTGGGTTGGAAAGATCCCCTGCAGGAGGGCATGGCAACCCACTCCAATATTCTTGCCTGGAGAATGCCCATGGACGGAGGAGCCTGGCAGGCTACAGTCCAGGGAGTCGCAGAGTTTGTTGGGACTGAGCACCTAACACTTTTAACACTTTCTGCCACCATGACCTGCCTTCTCTGAAAGGATGAGGGGAATCCAAGGAATCCGAGCAGTAGACAGATAGATCAGGAGCCTCTCCAAGTCATTTTCAGGATATAGAGCACAGACCCAAAATTTCCGATCAAGGGCTTCTTCTTCTTTATAGAGCTTGTTAACCATTTGATGCAGCGTGATGTCGTCACTTGCAGGAAAATTACTAGAATGAAAGCCCTGTGTGGACAGGCGCCTTTTGGTTCTGTCTCTATCTGCAGCTCAGGGTCCTGGCTCCTCCCGTGTGTTCCGCAACCGAGGCAGGAAGGGAGCGAGG
>SJYV01016347.1:115093-148368 GCA_006410875.1 Neotragus pygmaeus | reverse complement strand
AGAAAGGGAGGGAGGGAGGGGTTCTGGAGAGGGAAGGCCCTGGTTGGCCTTTTTTTCTTTCCACTTGGCAAGTCTCTCCTCCAGAACTACCCCAGGCTGCTGGTCCATTGCCTTCCTTCCAAGCGACATGACTTGAGTTACCACTGCTTTATTTTTTTAATTTATATTGGATCACAGTTGATCAACAATGTTGTGTTATCTTCCGGCATACAGCAAAGTGATTCACTTATACATGTACATGTATCTTCTTTTTCAAATCATTTTCCCAGCTAGGTCATTCCAGAACATCACACAGCGTTCCCTGCATGGTAGGTTATTCTTGGTCATCTACTGTAAAAGTCACATTCTGTCCTTGTCAATCCCGAACTCCCCATATATCCCCCACTCCCCCGGCCTGGCCCCCTGGTGATCATAAGTTTGACCTCTAAGTCTGTGAGTTCGATTCTATTTCATAAATAAATTCATGTGCATCATTTTTTTTTAAGGTTCCACCTATAAGCGATATCATATGATATTCGTCTTTCTCTGTCTGACTTACCACTCCTTAAACTGCTGTTTAACCAGGGTCTGGCCCAATCTGGGTTAGACAGCGCAGACATGTGACCCTCTTCTCGCCAACTCTGAGCTCTGGGCAATGACTTTGACTCAGCTTTCTCAGCATTGGCACTCACGACCTTTGGGCCACATCATTCTTGGTTGTGGGGGCGCTGTCCCGGGCATTAACGAGGGGTCAGCACCATGCCCCACCCCTGGCCTCTCCCCATCAGTTGCCTGGAGTGCCCTGCCTCCCTCCTTTGCGCCAGCCAAAAAATGTCTGCGGACACTGTTAAGTGTCCCCAGGTGGCAAGAACCTCTGTGTTCATCCTACCAATGAGGAAGCCAAGGCCCAGAGAAGCTGAGTGTGCTCCCGGTGCTCTGCCCGAGGCTGGAATCACTCGGGTCTGTCCTGCTTGGAAGCTGGGGTCCTGCCCATCCTCCCCAGCAGGGCTGGCCACGCGGGGTGCAGTCACTGGCAGACCCAGAGCCTCTGCCCAGGCGCTGCTGGTGTCCCTGTGGCTCAGAGCAGTGCCAGGCCTCTGACGTGGGGCAGAGCCTCCCCAAGCAGCCAGAAAAACACTTACTCACTCGCTGGCCGAGCCTGGGAAGCATCACCAATGATAAATCATATCTCTTAATTATCTGTGATTTCTAGGGCCAGCCAAGATTTCCTTTTCGTGACAAATATTTTCTCAGAGATTCCTTCCCTCCTCCCACACAGCTGCCTCCCCCCCAACGAAAAGCAAAGCGCAGGGGAGCCCAGACAGCCCCGGCCAGCCGCAGGCCCCGCCCGGCCCTTCCAGAGCTGGGTTCTTGCCTGGGCCTGTCCCTTCGCTCCATGCTTCGAGGAGTGAAATCCTTGGGTTTCTGTTGCATTTGTTTTTGGTTTTTGTTTTCTCAGAAGGGTTTCTGAATGTTCACTTAGCTGAGTCCTGCTTGAAGTCACTGTCAGAGAGATTGGAAGATAGAAAATGAAAGAAACAGGGTCAGGAGGGAAAAGGGCAAGGTTCAAGTCACCTTGAACCGGCTGCAGAAAAAGTTACTCCACCCCGATCACGCCCCTCTGCACTGTAAGGAGAGAAACGATGCTCAGTCTCCAGAACTTTCAGCTCTTCAACCTCTGGGGCCTCATCCCCCTCCTTTCTCCCTGCTTCCCAATCAGGCTGGACCCACTTACCAGCTTTTAAATGTGATTTTGTCCGTTATGTCTTTATATATGTTATTGTCTTTGCAGTGAATACTTTTCTCTCTTCTCTTCTTCAGAAAACTCCTATTCATGCTTTGAAACCCCATGTAGATATCCTTCCCTTCTCCAATCTCCTGCATCCAGCCCAGACCAAGTTCATCCCTCCCTCTCTGGAATCCCTCAGCAGCTTATGCCGATATCAGTTTAACTTGGTTTACACTCAGAAGTATTTGCGTCGCAGGATTCCAGAGGAAATGCTGAGTCAGTGGCCAGAGCAACCAGGGATTGTCAATAGAGTCGGGAAAGTCATTCAGATTGCTTTCCCCCAGGAACATCTTTCTACCAAGCATGGCTTTCCTTGGTCCACTAACACATGTGACTTTTGCAGGTGTGTCTTCCAAGTTAAAAACTTGCAGAGAAGCTTTCTAGCACTCAAAGACCCTCACCCATTTTGTTCTAGATTCTGAAGCAGATGACATGGACCACCACCTCCTAGGACAACAATCTGGGTCCTGGTTAGGGTTGGTGTCACTATTGTGGAGCTAGGCTTTTTGAAGGCACCTGTGTGTATGCATGTGCTGTCATTTCAGTCGTGTCTGACTCTTTGCAACCCTATGGACTGTAGCCCACCAGGCTCCTCTGTCCATGGGGATTCNTTAGGGTTGGTGTCACTATTGTGGAGCTAGGCTCTTTGAAGGCACCTGTGTGTATGCGTGTGCTGTCATTTCAGTCGTGTCTGACTCTTTGCAACCCTATGGACTGTAGCCCACCAGGCTCCTCTGTCCATGGGGATTCTCCAGGCAAGGATACTAGAGTGAGTTGCCATGCCCTCCTCCAGGGGATCTTCCCAATCCAGGGATTGAACCCGTATCTCTTACGTCTTCTGCATTGGTGGGTGGGTTCTTTACCACTAGCACAACCTGGGAAGCCCCTGAAGGCACTGGCCCCAGTCAGTGCCTTTGCTCTTGGTATGGAATGGTCTTGGATGGGCGAGTAGGGCAACTGGTCCAGAGTGACGTGGAGAGCAGAAAGTTGGCGCTTACCTCGGCTGGCCAGCCTCCAGCCATAAATCCTCACGTTTCCCGTCAGGCCACGTACAGCCTGGCTGAGATTCAGGGACACTTCTCTTCTGCTCTGATGCTGTTGGGAGAGGGAAGAGCAGAGGGAGAGGTGCCCGCTCTGAGAAAGTGTCCCAGGCTTCCCTGAACTAGAGTGGCCATTGATAACCACACAGGAGCTCCCCCATGGAGGCTGGGTTTGTGGATCTGCAGTGCTCTGCTCAGCAGCGATGTGCCTGGAATGTTGGGAAGAGCCCAGACTGGCCCCCTATTCCTTTATGTATGCCTACTCCATGCCCTGAATTTACTAAACAGCAAATCTGATTAGAATGTTACCCCAGCGTCATCATTCAGAAGGTGGTCCCAAGCCCCACTCAGAAGACCCCAGGTTGTCATGGAGTAGAAAACCCAGGAAACCATATTTGATGGTAGAGGATGAAATGAAGGACGAGGAGGGGATATAACACAGGAATAGAAGGGGTAGGTTTTGAATGACAAATGCAGGATTTGGGCCGTAATTCTTCAGACACTTTGCAGCCGAGGAGTGGCCTATGTCTAACCTGTTCTCAGGAAACCCCAAGGGGCAGCGCTAGAAGCCAGGAAACGAGAGCAGCTACAGCTGCCCCAGGAAGAATTGCTGAGGATCCAGACCAGCCAGCGCAAGAGGTCAGGGAGGAAGAGGCAAATCTGAAACATGTAGAATGAACCAAATCAACAGGACTTGGCCATTTACTGGATTGGGTGGTTGGAAAGGGGCATCATCAAGATGAGTGTCCTAACTTGGGTGACTGGGTACCCTTAACCAAGACAAGGACCAGAGCCAGAGGGTCTGAGCATAAGAGCCTGGGAAGCTGGGAGGACGGGGGAGGTTATGGACTCCAGTGTGAATTTACTGAATTAGAAGCCTCTGGGCAACATCCAAGTGAACACGGACGTGCATGCGTGCTAAGTCACTTCAGTCATGTCTCTGCTCTTGGTATGAAAACGTGTTGGGCGAGTGGGCGAGTAGGGTAACTGGTCCAGGGTGACATGAAGAGCGGAAAGCTGGCACTCACCTCGGCTGCTCAGCCTCCAGGCATAAATCCTCATGTTTCCCCACAGGCCACGTGCAACCTGGCTGAGATTCAGGGACACTTCTCTTCTCCTCTGATCCTGCTGGGAGAGGGAAGAGCAGGTCAAAAGGTCTGCCTCAGGTGCTGTTGTGCTCTGCGCAACCCTATGGACTGCAGCCCACCAGACTCCTCTGTTCATGGGATTCTCCAGGCAAGACTATTGGAGTGGGTTGCCATGCCCTCTTCGTGAATATAGATATAGTGGCATAAACCTCAGGGCAGAAGTCAAGAATGGAAATCAAGCTTCAGTCAGTTCAGTTCAGTTCAGTCACTCAGTCGTGTCTGACTCTTTGCGACTCCATGAATCGCAGCACGCCAGGCATCCCCGTCCATCACCAACTCCCAGAGTTCACTCAAACTCATGTCCAAGAGGCTTAGAAGTTGCTAAATCCATAGAGAAAGATGCTTCTGCCCAGAAGGAGTGGAGAAAGAAAAGGGGAGGTTGGATCAGCCCCCTGTGACTTACAGTGAGGGGAAGTCTCAAGAAAAGAGATTGTGCAGAAAGAGACAGACTCAGCCAGGTAAGAGAGAGAGAGCTGGCAGATGGCAGGGAGAGCATCATGAGGGCTAAGTTAGAAGCAGTCGGCATGGCACCCAGCACCTAGAAGGTGTCCTCCATGTTGGCAACTTTCTACCCAGTGGCAATAACGCAAATGGTAATAACCAAGTAACCAAATGCTGAGCACTCTCCCTAGGGGCTCACACATTCTTCTCGGTCACTGGGAAGTTGGTACTATTCAATATTATTATCTCCATTTCAAGGATAAGAGGGATGAAGCACAAAGAAATGAATAAGTGTGGGTGCCACTCTGGTTTACAGATGGAGAATCTGCGCACAGGATGACAAGACAGAGTCAATCTTAGGAAGGTAGGTACTAGAGCAAAGAAGTGGGGCTGGCCCCCGGACCCAGGTCCCTACCCACACCTACCCGCTGCCACTGACTGCGATGCAGACTGTCGCTTGCCTGCCGGCGGTCCAGAGCGCTCTGCTCCAGACAGCGCAGCTCATGTTAACTACAAGTCAAAGGGCCGAAAGAAGCCTCCACAGTCCCCTGGCTGCCAGACTGTGATTGCAAAACAACTTCTGATGATTTAACTGTAAATGAATCTGCAACATACGGGCTGAATTTCCCCTGAACTACACATTAAAAATTTTCTTTTAATAAGAATAATTTTTTAAAACTCTGATGAAAAATTGTAAAGGAAAACAAGGTGGTGATTACGTGGGGGTCTCCAGAAAGCAAGGAGCTCGTAGAGAAAAAGCACTTCTCATGTCACCCAAGTGCAAAGCAAGTGAGTGATTTTGCAAAGGGCTGTGAATTTCTTCTGCATCTCCTGGGAGATACTGGCCTCCTGAAACTCACAGCCAGGGTGAGGGTGTCCAGTGACTGTTGAGGAGCTGGGGATAGAGGGAACCAGTTATGTAAAGTGGGGTGGATGTGTGTGTGTATGTGTGTGTGTGTGTACAAGAAACTGCTTGAAAAGAAGGGATATATACATACACAACACATATACATATAGGAACTATCTTCTCTTTTGAACTGAATTTGAATGGGCATGCATGCATATATATAAATATATATATAATTAAAATGATTTAAAGAACTGTTTTATACATAATGATTTAAAGAAGCACTTTATTCATAAAATTAAAAGTTAATTTATGTGCACTTATATAGAATTTTACATATAGAATGCTTCCTTCCCAAGCAGTTAAGTGTGTATGTGTGTGTGTGTGTATGTGTATATACTTAGAGATATATAAAGAGAAGATGGTTCATATACATATAAATGTGTGTATGCATGTGCATGTATATATACACATGTACATATACATAAATACATACATATGTACACATTATACAAGTAAGGTAAAACTTTAATGTATCATATATGCCCTAAATAGACATATTCTAAAATATGGATTTTAAGCATGTATATTCTAAATGGGCTCCACTGGTGGCTCAGACGGTAAAGAATCTGCCTCCAATGAAGGAGACCCAGGTTTGATCCCTGTGTTGGGACGATCCCCAGGAGAAGGAAATGGCAACCCACTCCAGTATTCTTTCCTGGAGAATTCCATGGAGAGAGGAGCCTGGTATGATAGGCTACAGTCCATGGGGTCGCAAAGAGTCAGGCACGACTGAGCAACTTTCACTTTCATATTCTAAATTTATCTTTTAAAATTTGTAGTGTATATTCTAAAGCAAAACACAGCAGGAACAGATTCTTGCAGGAGAGCAGTGGAAGCTTGAAAACACTGACCCAGCTCCCAAACTCAGTCCCTAGGTGTTGGGATGTGTCAGGCACAGTGACTGGGATTTTAGGAGCTGAGCTTCTGGTGGCCTCTGAGCAGTTAATTTAACTCAAGATCATATGAGAAGTGAATTTCATCATCAGAACTGAGCTAGACATGTAGGCAGAGAGCCAGTCACCATGCAGCTCCTCCCCGGGACCCAGAAGTCCTCTCCACCTTCACATCTGGCTTCTTCTATGATCGGATATTTCCAAACCATCTATTATGTTCTTCATCTCCTAGAAGTCACAACTGTTGGCCAAAACTTCCAACGAGGTGAAGAAAAACAAAAATCACCTCCATCAGAGAAAGAACACCAACTCAGAAACTCTGGTTTCAAATTATGAAGAACCCAGAGCTGCAGTTCAGGCTTTTTAGGGGTGGTAATGGGTTTATTTTGTGTTTTTCCTCCCCAATAAATTCTACAGTCCTGTTCTGATTTACTTTCTGTCTTCTCCTAACCCCTCAGTGCTATTAGGAAATAGTTTTGGGAAACACTTGTCCAGAACACAACAGCAGAAAATGGGTTAGCAGCCAATATGTTTTTCAAAAGAACTATTTGGCAGCGCTGAAAGAGATTACCATGCTGGTACAAACCTCAGCTGCAAGGTTACAGATGTCAGAAGTGTGAGTATCCAGAAATATGCACAACAAATGGAATCTCTATGCTAACGCCTGGCCCTACCGACATTGCAAAATGCTGGCGAAGAAGAGGAAGACCATTCGTTCACAAGCTTTTTCCTGAGTGGAGGTGGGGCTCTTGCAAGCCACAGTTCAGTTGTCAATAAGGGTTGGAAATTCCTTGACTCTACCCAAATAAACTGAACTTTTCCATGCACATCTCTGTTGAAAATGAGTGTCTTTTAGGAGAGCTCCATCAACAAAAGGGTTTGGGAACCTTTGCCAAGGCTGTGATGGGATGGATAGAAAGTCTGCCAGTTCTTCTGGCACAAGGCAGGAGTTAACCCTTGATAACCCACTGCTGCCATGAAGAGCTCTGACTCAGGAGCCAGATTGCATCCATTCAAATCTCAGCTCAAAACTTACTTGTTATGGGGCTTTGAAGGATTGATGCTAAAGCTGAAGCTCCAATACTTTGGCCACCTGATACAAAGAGCCAACTCATTGGAAAAGACCCTGATGTTGGGAAAGATTGAAGGCAGGAGGAGAAGGGGATGACAGAGGATGAGATGGTTGGATGTCATCACTGACTCGATGGACAAGAGTTTGAGCAAACTCTGAGAAATAGTGAAGGTCAGGGAAGACTGACATACTGCATTCCATGGAGTTGCAAAAAGTCAGACATGACTGATAGACTGAACAACAATAACATGGGGCTTTGAACAAGTGACTTAACTAACCTCTCAGCCTCAGTTGCCCCACTGGTAAAATGGGCATGATGATAACTATAACTACATTTAAAGATAGTATGGGAATTAAATGTGATAAACAAGACAAATAATTTAATTGTGCATGTGGGCGTGTGTTAGTCGCTCAATCCTGTCCGAATCTTTTCAACCTATAGACTATAGCTCACCAGGCTCCTCTGTCCATGGAATTCTCCAGGCAAGAATACTTGAGTGGATTGCCATTCCCTTCTCCAAGGGATCTTCCCGACCCAAGGATAAAACCAGCATGTCTTACATCTAACCTGCCTTGGCAGGCGGATTCTTTACCACTAGCACCACCTGGGAAGCCCCCAATAAGATTCATAGTCTAGTTAAAAAGATAAGCATAGCCAGAATGATGATACAGGCACAGCGACCCCCATGATCAATAGGAGGGTCCACATAAAGCAGAGGGAGGAGCACTGTGTTCTGACTTGAGGAATCTGAGAAGGCTTCGTGGTGGGTGGACTGAGTTTAGGCTTGGAGGTGGGCAGGATATCGACAGTCATACAGAATAGCACCCCATGCAAGGGAAGCAGCTGGAATAGGGGCTGGGAGGGCTTCACGACCTCAGCAGAGAGTAAGTCTTCAGGTGCTGGGACCGTGGCACCTGTCACGAGCCACGTGGAACAGGAGCCAGATAACGGCAGAGTCGAATGTCCTGCTCAGGGGGTGCCAGTCCTTCCTCGGAACAAAAAGGAAACTTGATTCCTACTTGCTGACGCTGGCTCAGCTCAGACATCACCTGTCACGGGACCCCTCCCCTCGCCCTCAGCCAGTGATGCCCCTTCTTTGCTTTGGCACTCAGAACACTCAGGTGGACTCATCGGCCACCCGGCCTTCTCCTCTAGATCTGGCTCCTAGAAGGCAGGATTGAAGATCACCGAACTTCAGTGCTAGAATATGGCTGTCATCTAGAGCACGAATATGGGAATGGGTGAGACAGTGAAGGAATGAACGAGTTAATCCATCCCGTCAACAAGGAAAGGTGAACTGAAGGTGATAATTCTGAACTACCAGCAAGAGAATTGCTGGGAGAAGGCAGGAATGGCCTGGATAACTTCCATGAAAAATACTATGTAAATAGCAAAAAGACCCCAGCAGAGAAGAAACTGTCTAAGCATTTAATCTGTTTGTGTCCATCACAAAGGTGTGAGTCAGTGCTGAGACCTGAGGCTCCCCAGGGTGAACTAGCACCACTTTTGCCAGAGATCCAAGGAGACAGACGTCAACTTGTAACATGACAGAGTGAGAAGAATATGGATATGGTAAAGTAGTGTCAATTACCCGTGGAAATGGGCCATGGGGAGACTTGCATTTAAAAATCCCATAGAAAGGAGCCTCTTAGTCTTGTTTTTAGATCTCAGTCTTTCAGCAAGCAGGGCTCCAAAGCAGAACAGGAAGAGAAAGGAACACAGACTAAAATCCCATGATAAAAAATAAAAAATAATCCCATGATATTCCAGGAACTGTGCTAAGTCCTTTGCACATAGTCTTAGAAGATAGGCAGTAGTATCTCCATTTTGCAACTCAGGCTCTTGAGGCTCAGAGAGGGCAACCAACTTGTCCAAAGCTACACAGCTAGTAAGAGTCAAAGACGGTAAATAAACCCGGGTTTGCTGACTCCAGATCCTGTGTTCTTGCTTCTGGATCACACTGTCCCTCTTCTCTTTCACGCTCTCATGGGAGCACTCCAATTCCCACCATATATCCAGTTCTCAAAGAAAACCTTAAACTGTTTTTGTGTTTTGTTTTTTTAATCATTTGGCAACCGCACACAGTTCTTCAGGGAAATCCGGGAGCTCAGGATGAAACTCCTGCCCATGGATTAGCTGAAATTGCTTGTGTTTCCTTGAAAAATGCCTGGCACTGCCAACAAACTCTAGTCTGGTTTCCAGCAGTGGCCGGGCACTGTCCAATCGAGAGGCTCTGAGAATCGATTGGCTGTGGTCTCCCTGACGCTGATGCCCACAGATGCTGTGAGTCAGAAGTCGCCATCTGTCCCTGACACTCAGCTTTAAGGGGGCTTCCAGAGCCGTTCAACCTGNCCGGGCACTGTCCAATCGAGAGGCTCTGAGAATCGATTGGCTGTGGTCTCCCTGACGCTGATGCCCACAGATGCTGTGAGTCAGAAGTCGCCATCTGTCCCTGACACTCAGCTTTAAGGGGGCTTCCAGAGCCGTTCAACCTGAAGAATCAACCGAAGCCCCATCAGGGCACTGCCATGGTGCATCCCCAGTACTGGTGGAATGCTAGCTTTCCAGTGGGAAAACACTGGTGGGTGTTGGGGTCCAGAGTGTGCTCAACCACAGGGTGGAAGGCAAAGGGGGTGCAGTGCTCTTCTGGAGACCAAAAGCATGGCCACCCCCAAAAGATACTACGCGTGTGACAGAAGCGGGAATAGGCAGGTTTGCAGAAGGGAAGAATGAGGAAAACACCAGCCTCGACATCACTCGTTAGAACCAGGGGATAGGAACTCCATTTTCCGCAAACACTGTGCCTCCCTGGGAGTAGAAAGGACACTGGATTTTGGATTGGGAATCTGGGTTCATGCCCTGGCCTCACGGAGTACAAGTTGGATTACCTGAGGTGATCACACACCCTCCTCCCCTGCCCTTCCCACCATCACTCCCCNACACGGGGTCACAAACAGTTGGACACGACTGAGCGACTTCACTTTCTTTTTTCTTTTAGAGTCCACCCACATTCCTTGGTTTCTGACCATCTTCCTCCATCAAAAGTCAGCAATTTCAAGTCTCTCTCTCATCTTTCTTCCATAGTCATGTCTCTAAATTGGGCCAACTTGTGCAGGGCTAAATGTCCTATCCATGTCATCTAATTCAATCTTCAAGTACAAAGTAAATCATACTATGTCATTGAAAGAAGCTGGTAGGTTAAGGAATTGCCCCAAGTCATCCAGGCAGAACAGAGAGTCACACATTGGTCTGGCTATTGCCATCCATTCTGACTCTTCAACTGACTAAAATTCACTACGCAACATCCTCAATTTGAGTAGAGAGAAAGGGAAACTTGCACTTCCATTCACGCAATAACGGTCACAGCCATAATTTGCTCCGCTTTTCTCTCCCTCCCCAAACAACTCCCCTACTCAGATTTGATCATCAAGTTTTGATGGCTTCCTCCTTCTGAAATTCTCCAGTATAAACTCAACATACTGGAGGAGACACAGCAAAGCCCACATAATTACTGCATTACATCCGAAACAGAATGGATGATATGAACGAAGGTCAAAGATGAAAAGTAAATCTTTAAGACCTATGCTATTCTCTCTTTTTTTATAACTAAGACATTTGGGGGGGCCATACAGCATGCAGGATCTTAATTCCCTGACCAGGTATTGAACCCGCTCCAGCAGCAGTGGAATTATAGAGTCTTAACCACTGGACTACCAGGGAAATCTTGATGCTGTCTGGTTTAAAATTACCTTACTCACATTACTTTCTGAAACTGGCACTCTTCTTTCTGAGTGGCCCAGTGTGAATCACGATCAAAGCCTGCATGGACAGTTTCTTCCATCACATTACCTCCACCCTTGAGACACCAGAGGGCCCTCCCAGTAGGCATCACTTTAAAAATCAGAGAAATTGATTTTAGCTTTTGAGATGTAACACTGTCATTCTTTCCATTTGGCAAAGAGTTACATCGCAAAGCACAAATCCTTCCCTCTTCCCTCCTCCCCCTCCTCCCTCACTCCTCCAAACACACCCATGCTGGGAGATAAGCTTACCACAAGGCACTCTGGTAAGTCAGGATCTGTTTAGGTCAGTCTGGGCTGCTATCACAGAAAACCATAGATTGGCTGGCAAATAAACAACATAAATTTATTTTTCTGAAACTCTGAGATGAGAGTGCCAATGTGGTCAGGTTCTAATGAGGGTCCTCTTCCAGACTGCACATCTTCTCCTTGTATCCTCCTCCCAAGGTGAGGACAGTGCCAGAGAGCTCTCTGGGGTCTCTTTTGAAAGGTCACTCATCCCATTCATGAGGGCTCCAAAGCCCTAACTCCTAACACCACCACATTCTGGGGGGTTAGGATTCCAACATATGAATTTGGTAGAATGCAAACATTCAGATCATATCAGGATCATTCATCTTTCCTCTTCCATTTTCATCAGCCCATCCATCTCTCTAGTTAGTTCCTCTTTCTTGGTATGCATGTTGTCTCTACTTTAGTGTTAAACAGAAGACTTTTAACAATTCTTTCACATTAGGGCCACAGAGTCTTATCTGTGACTACTTTCAAGTCCCAAAGGATTATTTAATGCATGCAGTCATGTCCGACTCTGTGACCTCATGGACTGCAGCCCACCAAGCTCCTCTGTCCACAGAATTTTCCAGGCAAGAATACTGGAGCGGGTTGCCATTTTCTACTTCAGGGGATCTTCCTGACCCAAGAATCAAATCTGTCTCCTAAGTTTCCTGCACTGGCAGGTAGATTCTTTACCAGTGAGGTACCTGGGAGGCCTCAAAGGATTATTTAATAATCATTAATAGAAAGATTTTGGGTTTCACTAAAGGGGATTTTTGGGTTTCACTAAAGGGGATTTTGAGGGGGAAAAGCACTTTTGTTATTCCTCAAGGTAAACCACATGAGCAATCACTCATTTGAAAGATGTCTATTTTCTTTTCTCTTAGTTATATTAGTGTCCTACAATTTTTCTTATTCAAAGTGAATACTTAAAATGATCCCTCTGCTGAGTGTGTGGGTAAAGACTGGTGAGTGGTTACAGGTAAAGGACCAGGCTGTGCTATCATTGGGAATTCCAAAATTTAGCCCAATGCATTGGCTATCTTGCTATGGAAAATATGTGGGGTCAGAACACTGTATATGCTTCTGATGATAAGTAATTTGTGCTAATTTTTTTTTTTACATTACTGTAACAGATAGTAATTTAATTGGAAGAGACCTGGAGAAGGATAATGAGGATAGTTAATGTTTGGAAAGGTATATGCTTAGTAACTAGACTGCCAAAGTAAGATTAATTAGCTATTATAGGAGAACCACATGAATAAATTGATCAAAGTCATAAAATATATCCATTTTTTCCATTTACTCATCCCATAAACTCCCAAAGACTTCATTAAATTTCTATCATTAAAAGAAATATAAATGATAATTTTTATAAATACCAGAGACTTTCCAGATATATTAAGGCTATAATGTGTGTTTAAATAGAGCTGAAGAATGAAATAAATGATTTTGGGATTGATAATATCATTAGATCACTTAGATACTAAGGGCAGTGATTCTTACATTGGCTCGTAAAAATGGGCACTGGTTAATATCATTAAGTTACTGTCCTCATATTCATATTCTAGTTCCAATATTCATAATTCTTTGATTAACCAACATGTCCAAAAAGAGAATTTACCCTGTCAAAATTATTCAGTCTTTTGAGTCTTATAATTCAGTCACTCAGTTTGATTCTTTGCAACCCCATGGACTGCAGCACACCAGGCTTCCCTGTCCAACACCAACTGCCAGAGCTTGCTCAAACTCATTTCCATAGAGTTGGTGACGCCATCCAACCATCTCACCTTCTGTCATCCCCTTCTCCTCCTGCCTTCAATCTTTCCCAGCATCACGGTCTTTTCCAATCAAGAATAATCACCTTTCATTAGTTAATCTCAGAAAATTTTAGAAAAGTATGTTATACTACAGAAAATTTTGAAAGTAAAAAACGAAAAACCCCCAAACTCTGAGAACTCTTATTGCTCCACTAAAATTACTGTTAGTATTTTGATATCTTTCTTTTCAGCCTTTTATTTTCTATGCAGTTGTGCAGAGATGCAGTCCTAATGTAGAGGTATAAATAACCAGCACTTCTATTTCTGCCAAAAGTATTTTCCCATATTTCTTATCTTCCTACTCAGCTTTTTAAAGCTGCATAGTATCCCAACAAAAGATTATATAACACTCTACCATTTGTTCATTATCTGATTTTTGCTATTAAAAAACATTAGAGTAGTTAAGAGAACATCCTTTGACATCAAACAGTGTTCCTATCAGGAATCAGCTGCTTGATCTTAAATATGTTACTTAATTTTTCTTCAGAACCTGACACAAAGAGACCTTAGTAAGCTTTCAATTAATATTTGTTGAACAGATGAATGAACTTCTTATATGGACCAAATAGTATCCCCTCAAATTTGAACATACATTGAAATCCTAACCCCCAGTATTTCAGAATGTGACTATAAGATATTACTTTGCCAACAAAGGTCTGTCTAGTCAAGGCTATGGTTTTTCCAGTGGTCATTGTATGGATGTGAGAGTTGGACTGTGAAGAAAGCTGAGCACAAAAGAATTGATGCTTTTGAACTGTGGTGTTGGAGAAGACTCTTGAGAGTCCCTTGGACTGCAAGGAGATCCAACCAGTCCATCCCAAAGGAGACCAGTCCTGGGTGTTCACTGGAAGGACTGATGCTGAGGCTGAAACTCCAATACTTTGGCCACTTCATGCGAAGAGTTGACTCATTGGAAAAGACTGATGCTGGGAAGGATTGAGGGCAGGGGGAGAAGGGGACAACAGAGGATGAGATGGCTGGATAGCATCACTGACTCGATGCACATGAGTCTGGGTGACCTCCGTGTGTTGGTGATGGACAGGGAGGCCTGGCGTGCTGCCATTCGTGGGGTCACAAATAGTCGGACATGACTGAGCGACAGAACTGAAGTGAACCTCCAGTATTTCAGAATGTGACTCTACTCATTGATAGGCTCTTTAAAAGGTAATTAAGATTAAATGAGGTTACTGGGGTGGATCCTAATGTAATACTGCTGATGAACTTATAGGAAGAGATTAAGACACAAACAGTAAGGAACTTCTGCCAGCAAACAAGTGGAAATTTGCTATTTGACACAGGGAAACTCAAATAGTTGAAGTGTGAAGGAGAAGGGTAGGAAAGGGAGTAATTAAAGCTGCATAAATGCAGTTTTTCATTGACATGCACAGAAGCTTCTTTAATGTTTGTTCATAGGTAAATGGCTATTTTGTACATCTTCATAGGCATCAGAAAAATTCACTCCTGCCTCAGCAAAGGCACATGGTGCCTTGGTCTCAGCATAAGTCTGATTCCTAGGCTGTCCCAGAATCAGCAAAGGTGCATGCCTCAGGCTGAATGCTGCTATAACTTAATCATGAAAGTTACACAGGTGCCAGGCTAGACAATGAATGCAGTTGGAACCTCAGCAAATGCAGACGGGCCTCATGAACGGTAGTGAGAGGATTTGATTACAGAAAAAAGTCTTTTCATGTGAGGCTTTTTAGATATTTGGGGGTCATGTAAATTATTTGGTGCTTTTGCTTAGGTTTTCTATTGTTTGTTGTTTTGTTTTGAAAACTAGATCAAATCTTAAATTATAACTATGTCTATAGGAACTACAGAAAAATAGGGTGTGAATTTTTAGCTTTAAATTGTTCAAATGAGGCCTAGGTCATTGGTGAGATAAATTTCTCCAAATTGTGTAATGTTTTATGATTTTTCTGAACTTCATTCATGACAAATTGAAAGTGGTGGGGGAGCTGAGCTTAGATACATGTGGCTTGTCCACAGGGTCTTGAAAGTTTTCCCCGCCATGGCCTCAGGATGGCTCGATTGTTAATTACCTAAGTTCTTAAACCATTTAAAAACTATGCAATTCTCAAATTGTGGCAAAATTCATGGAAGAGTGGTATATTTCACTAATAAATAAAAAAGAAAGAATGTGGCCTTTAATACAAAGACACATGCTACTTTCTTGGGTTCAAAGAAATATTGCAGAAACACAGATGGCAATTTAAAAAGCTTGTGCTTGGAACATTCTGCTTCTAGAAAGCAAGTTTGCTCAGGAATCAAAGAGAAATTGAGAGTGATTTTTAAAAATAGTTGATTCAGTATTATACTGAGAAAAAGGGCTGTGGAAAAATGAAAACAAATCAAGGAAGATAGACTGATTAAACTGGAGAAAGAAAGAAATTTTCTCAGGAGAAAGGTTAAGATCTGAGGAAACAGATGCAAATATTAAAGGAAATATGAGATTTTGAAGGCCAGAATAGATCAATAATGAGGAGAATATGATAATAAGTAATATATTATTATAACAAAAATAACAAAGAAGCATTATACCAGTAAAAAATAAACAGTATATTATACCAAAATATAATTCAGTTCAGTTCAATTCAGTAGCTCAGTCGTGTCCGACTCTTTGTGACCCCATGAACTGCAGCACACCATACCTTCCTGTCCATCACCAACTCCCAGAGTTCACCCAAATTCATGTCCATCGAGGCAGGGATACCATCCAGCCATCTCATCCTCTGTTGTCCCCTTCTCCTCCTGCCCCCATCCTCTCCCAGCATCAGAGTCTTTTCCAATGAGTCAACTCTTCGCATGAGGTGGCCAAAGTATTGGAGTTTCGGCTTTAGCACCAGTCCTTCCAAAGAACATCCAGCACTGATCTCCTTTCAAATGGACTGGTTGGATCTCCTTGCAGTCCAAGGGACTCTCAAGAGTCTTCTCCAACACCACAGTTCAAAAGCATTAATTCTTAAACGCTCAGCTTTTCTCACAGTCCAACTTTTGCATCCATACATGACCACTGGAAAAACCATAGCCTTGACTAGATGGACCTTTGTTGGCAAAGTAATGTCTCTGCTTTTGTAAATGCTATCTAGGTTGATCATAACTTTCCTTCTAAGGAGTACGCGTCTTTTAATTTCATGGCTGCNATTTTTTGACCATGTGGCCTGTGGGATCCTAGTTCCTTGACCAGGGGTTGAACCTCCACCCCCTGCATTGGAAGCATGGAGTCTTAACCACTGGACGACCAGGGAAGTCCAATAGAGATTTTAAAGCAAGGGAGTGACAAGGACACCACCCATTGGACACTAGATGTTACTTACAGTGGAATATCTTAGTGGCTCAGATGGTAAAGAATCCACCTGCAATGCAGGAGACCCAGATTCATCCCTGGGTTGGGAAGATCACTTGGAGAAGGTAATGTATTCCACTCCTGTATTCTTGCTGGAGAATTCCATGGACAGAGGAGCCTGGTGGGCTACGATTCACAGGACCACAAAGAGTAGGACATGACTGAGCGACTAACACTAACACTTTCACAATGGAATAATTGCTTTGCCTGACGAGATTGGAGACTGTGTGAAAGGAGACCCATTTTCACAGTGCATCAAGAGATGGCAAGCTACAGAATTTTCAAAGTAGGTTTTTAGAATCTTAGGTTTTTATATGCCTGTTTAGTAACAAATATTTGCAGTTACAACTACAGGTTAGGCTCCAAAATCACTGCAGATGGTGACTGCAGCCATGAAATTAAAAGACGCTTACTCCTTGGAAGAANGTCCGCGGGCCTGGCTGGCTGTTCCCCTCACGCGGGGGAGGATGGACGCAGCAAACCCTTGTGAGATGCAGCCGCAGCCTCCACAAGGGCGCTAGGCGAGCCTCGCGCGCGTCTTATAGAGCAGGGGGCGGAGCGAAGGGCAGCACAGCCAATCGGAGACGTGCATGCCCTGAACCCGCTTCCCATGCCCCGCCCCGTCAGGACCCTGCCGGAACCCTTCTGGTCCCCTGGTCCTTCGACCCACCGGCATCCAGTGCCCATCCACCTCCTCCACATTTGGGGTGAAAAGGGGGCCGCATCGTTTCCGGTCTGACCCCTGAGTCATAAGCTTTGGTAGCTGGGGCTTAGAAATCACGGACCCCGGGCCCCACCTGCGGGAGGGTTTTGCCTGAAGCCACACTATGTGACAGTTGAAAGCTTCAAATAGAACTCAGGAAGCTTGTTTCCTGGCACAGTACCGAACTCTGCCGCGCCGCTGAATCGGCTCTACCTTGCCTCCCCGGCCGGAAACTTCACCAGGACACCCTTCTCCAATCTCCCGGAGGCCATGGAGAGATTAACGCAGAGGGGCAACTGGCCCCTCCTGGTGGAGTTCTGGCGGGACTGACTACTCACCAGCCAGGCCCTGCACTTGCAGAGCAAACCTCAGCACTTGCTGCTGAACTTGGCGCAGCTTTCGCAAACCTTAGTGCCCGCCCGCCCCCTTCCGCCCAGAGGAGCCCACACTTCAAGTGGGCAAAATTCTTTTCAAGTCCCTCTGCTCCTCCTGGTAGGTGTCCCCACACCTTTCACAGAGAGGAGGAAGTAGGCCCAGAAGGTGTAGTGGAGCCTTGCCCGTGGTCCATGGTTCATTCTGGACCACTGAATGGGACCAGCTCAGCCACTCATGCCCTTGGGAAGCTCAGATAACCTGGGCTCACTGTCACTGGGGGGACTTTGCTTAACTGGGACTTTAGTCATACTGGAAAATGATAGAACTGAGCTCTAGGTATTTTTTCCACAGCCGCAGTGGATCCTGCCATACTCCCTCAAAGCATTGACCAGACACCATGGCACTGCCATCCACTGGAAAGTGCCGTCAGAAATGAAAAGGCCCTGTGTTAAGTGGTGGNGGTTGCCCCACAGGCATGGCTTGGTTTCACTGAGTTAGACAAGGCTGTGGTCCTAGTCTGACTAGATTGATTAGTTTTCTGTAAGAATGGTTTCAGACACACTGAATGTTACGTTAAAAAAAAATTAAAACATCATAATTTTATTTAATTCTCACAACACCCCTGCAGGACCAATACAGATATTCCTGTGGTACAGGTGGAAAAACCAAGGCTTCTGGAGACAGAGTTACCTTGCTCAAGGTCCCGAAGCTCATTGGAACAGAGAGTTGTTGTTGTTCAGTTGGCAAGTCCTATCCGACTCCTTGTAGCCCCATGGACGGCAGCATCCTAGGTTTCCCTGTCCTTTACCATCTCCCAGAATTTGCTCAGACTCATGTACATTGAGTCCATGATGGCATCCAACGCAGTAATGTTGAGTTTCAATTGCGCTATGCATAGATGCACAGTCCAATTGGAACTCACCATCATTTCCATCANCAGCATCCTAGGTTTCCCTGTCCTTTACCATCTCCCAGAATTTGCTCAGACTCATGTACATTGAGTCCATGATGGCATCCAACGCAGTAATGTTAAGTTTCAATTGCGCTATGCATAGATGCACAGTCCAATTGGAACTCACCATCATTTCCATCAAGGGAAGGAACCAATGACACCAATGGGCTTGGGGATCCCAGCTATACTGAGCAGGAGAGGGGAGTTTGAGCACCAGTCATGAAGCCACTGGCCTGGAAAGGTTTTGGGTTTCAATCTCTGTTCTGTTTTTTACCTGTGTGAAGTGGGACAAGTTATTTCACTTTTATGTGCCTCAGTTTTCCCGTCTGTGAAATGGGGCTAGTACAGGACCACCCTCACACTGTTTGGAAGGAGCTGAAATCTGCGATGCACGAAAGATGGTACCCAGTATACGCACAGTCTGAGCTGCCCTGGTGAATGCTGGTGGTGTTCCCGAGTCACAGCAGGCGAGGCCACAGCCTCTCCTTGGGTCCAGGGCCTGGCACGATCCGGGTTCAGAAGCCCCCCTCTGGACTGCTTCCGCCTGCAGGCTCCTTGAATGTGGCCGCAGCTCACCTGTATCCTTCCCCACTCTCAGAAGTGTAGCGCTTCCAAAGGCACCAGAGGGGCTGATCTTTGTTATTAACAGCCAACACAGCGTTCAGTTCCAATGACTCCTTTTCAGAGTTTATGGAGCACGATAACCTTCAGCGAAGGAGAAACACGGCTTTCGAAGTGTGTGAAATTCAGCAGCTTGAGAAACGGTAGGAGAGACTGATGGGGAGGGGTGTGGGAGTAGGGGGGCAAGGAACACAGAGCTTAGGCAAGGCGGGGCATCCATGCGGGCAGGGATGAGAGGGTGAGCTTGCAGCAGGAGGAGGCAGTATGGGTATGGAGTAGGTGGAGCATGATCAGGGAGCAGAGCCTTCTGGAAGCAGATAAACTGCTGTGGAGCAATATTGACTCTTCGCAGGAAGCCTGGGAGACACAAGGCTGCAGGAACTCAATGACTAGCCTGGGTCGACCTTGGTGGGCAGGGGAGGGGGCAACTCCAGGGCAAGGGGGCGTGGATGACCCTCTCTACCTGTCTCTAATCCTCCTGTCTATGCAGATTCTCTGAGGACTTAGTCTTTATGAAAGTGTTAGTTGCTCAGTTGTTTCAAAAAAATCTTTGTGACCCCATGGACTATAGCCCACCAGGCTCCTTTGTCCATGGGATTCTCCAGGCAAGCATACTGGAATGGGTTGTCATGCCCTCCTCCAGGGCATCTTTCCAACCCAGGGATCGAACCCACATCTCCTGCATTGCAGGAAGATTCTTTATTGTCTGAACCACCAGGGAACCCCCAGACTTTCAAACAGTGTTTTAAGTATCAAGTTCGCTGATATCTGAGACTCAGATCTTCCATATACTAGCTGTATGACCTTTAGTAGGTAATCCCTGTATTATAAAGTTGCTGTGAAAATTCAGTTATTCAAAATTAAGCTCTTGACAGCAAAGAACAAATTATGCAGAAACAATTACAGTTATTATGTAAGTAGATAAGATAGGAGATCCCTGGAGAAGAAGTAAGCCTGACTTTCTTGACCATTTTTGGCCTAAGTCATCTTGTGATCTAAGCCTGGCCACAAGATTTGTCCTTGAACAGGTTTTAGTAATAATGATCTTAAGGGAACAAAACAATGAACTGTTATCAGGCAAGAGAGGTAACAGTAACAAAGATAGCAAATCAGTTATAAAAACTCCCAGTTCCTTTTCAATAGTAAAGAATAGCTTGAAGCACTTTGTTGAGCCAGTTTACAAAATGTAAATCCTCCAGGTGCTCCACAGTCAGATCTACTGAACCTAAAGGATGATGACATTGAAATTTTCTAACCCTGTAGACTTTAAGCTGGAGAAGGAAATAGCAACCCACTCCAGTATTCTGGTCTGGAGAATCCCATGGACAGAGGAGCCTGGCAGGCTACAGTCCACAGGGTGGAGACTTTAAGTGTGTTAGTCTGTGCTATCTGACTCTGCAATGCCATGGACTACAGCAATGCCAGGCTCCTCTGTCCATGGGATTCTCTAGGCAAGAACACTGGAGTGGGGTGCCATGCCCTTCTCCAGGGGAATCTTACTGACCCAAGGGTTAAATCTGGTTCTCCTGCAATGCAGTCAGACTCTTCACCTCCTGAGCCACCAGAGAAGCCCTTTAATCGTCACCCAAACTCCTTCATGAATATGCAAGTACCCTTAGATGAAAACTTCCTCAATTCCTCAGGGAGACATAGCTTTGGGAAAGATCCCTGGAGTTTTCCTGACTTGCTGAAAATGATAAATACTTCAGTCTTCTGCTCTTGACATAGTTGGTTGTGTCTTTTAACTCCAAATTTGCCCCAAAGCTTCCCTCATAGCTCAGTTGATAAAGAATCCGCCTACAATGCAGGAGATCCTGGTTGATTCCTGGGTCAGGAAGATCTGCTGGAGAAGGGATAGGCTACCCACTCTAGAATTCTTGGGCTTCCCTTGTGGCTCAGCTGGTAAAGAATCTGCCCGCAGGAGACCTGGGTTCGATCCCTGGGTTGGGAAGAGCCCCTGGAGAAGAGAAAGGCTACCCACTCCAGTATTCTGTCTTAGAGAATTCCATGGACTGTATTCCATGGGGTAGCAAAGAGTAGGACACACAAGACTGAGCGACTTTCGTTTTCACTTTCTTTCACTTTCACTTTCTGCCCAGAGGCAAACCCAGTTTTCTAGTAGCAGTTACCCTTGTGTGGGCTCAACTTCTGCTTCCCTGACCTCAATCACAGACTTCCCTGACTCGTTTTCTCTCCTTCCAGTCGTTTCTCTGGGCTACAGACTGGCTGCCTTCTCTCACTGGTCCCAGGACTAGAACTCCTGTTTATTTTGTTTAATTTTTATTGGAATATAGTCGCTTTACAACGCTGTGTTAGTTTCTGCTATACAGCAAAGTGAATCAGCCATGCATAACATATATCTCCTACTTTTGGGGATTTCCTTACCATTTGAAGTGAAGTGAAGTCACTCAGTCATGTCCAACTCTTTAGGACCCCGTGGACTTGTAACCTACCAGGCTTCTCCGTCCATGGGATTTTCCAGGCAAGAATACTGGAGTGGGTTGTCATTTCCTTCTCCAAGAGATCTTCCCCACCCAGGGATTGAACCAGGTTCTCCTGCATTGTAGGCAAACACTTTACCGTCTGAGCCACCAGGGAAGTTCCTTACCATTTAAGTCTTCACAGAGTACTGAGTAGAGTTTTCTGTGCTATACAGTAGGTACTCATTAGTTATTTACTTTATGCATCCCTGCATGTTAAGTTGCTTCAGTCATGTTCAACTCTTTGCAACCCTGTGGACTAGAGCCCACCAAGCCCCTCTGTCCATGGGATCCAAGCCCCTCTATCCATGGGATTCTCCAGGCAAGAGTACTAGAGCAAGTTGCCACGCCCTTCTCCAAGGGATCTTCCCCACCCAGGGATGNGACCTTGGTGGGCAGGGGAGGGGGCAACTCCAGGGCAAGGGGGCGTGGATGACCCTCTCTACCTGTCTCTAATCCTCCTGTCTATGCAGATTCTCTGAGGACTTAGTCTTTATGAAAGTGTTAGTTGCTCAGTTGTTTCAAAAAAATCTTTGTGACCCCATGGACTATAGCCCACCAGGCTCCTTTGTCCATGGGATTCTCCAGGCAAGCATACTGGAATGGGTTGTCATGCCCTCCTCCAGGGCATCTTTCCAACCCAGGGATCGAACCCACATCTCCTGCATTGCAGGAAGATTCTTTATTGTCTGAACCACCAGGGAACCCCCAGACTTTCAAACAGTGTTTTAAGTATCAAGTTCGCTGATATCTGAGACTCAGATCTTCCATATACTAGCTGTATGACCTTTAGTAGGTAATCCCTGTATTATAAAGTTGCTGTGAAAATTCAGTTATTCAAAATTAAGCTCTTGACAGCAAAGAACAAATTATGCAGAAACAATTACAGTTATTATGTAAGTAGATAAGATAGGAGATCCCTGGAGAAGAAGTAAGCCTGACTTTCTTGACCATTTTTGGCCTAAGTCATCTTGTGATCTAAGCCTGGCCACAAGATTTGTCCTTGAACAGGTTTTAGTAATAATGATCTTAAGGGAACAAAACAATGAACTGTTATCAGGCAAGAGAGGTAACAGTAACAAAGATAGCAAATCAGTTATAAAAACTCCCAGTTCCTTTTCAATAGTAAAGAATAGCTTGAAGCACTTTGTTGAGCCAGTTTACAAAATGTAAATCCTCCAGGTGCTCCACAGTCAGATCTACTGAACCTAAAGGATGATGACATTGAAATTTTCTAACCCTGTAGACTTTAAGCTGGAGAAGGAAATAGCAACCCACTCCAGTATTCTGGTCTGGAGAATCCCATGGACAGAGGAGCCTGGCAGGCTACAGTCCACGGGGTGGAGACTTTAAGTGTGTTAGTCTGTGCTATCTGACTCTGCAACGCCATGGACTACAGCAATGCCAGGCTCCTCTGTCCATGGGATTCTCTAGGCAAGAACACTGGAGTGGGGTGCCATGCCCTTCTCCAGGGGAATCTTACTGACCCAAGGGTTAAATCTGGTTCTCCTGCAATGCAGTCAGACTCTTCACCTCCTGAGCCACCAGAGAAGCCCTTTAATCGTCACCCAAACTCCTTCATGAATATGCAAGTACCCTTAGATGAAAACTTCCTCAATTCCTCAGGGAGACATAGCTTTGGGAAAGATCCCTGGAGTTTTCCTGACTTGCTGAAAATGATAAATACTTCAGTCTTCTGCTCTTGACATAGTTGGTTGTGTCTTTTAACTCCAAATTTGCCCCAAAGCTTCCCTCATAGCTCAGTTGATAAAGAATCCGCCTACAATGCAGGAGATCCTGGTTGATTCCTGGGTCAGGAAGATCTGCTGGAGAAGGGATAGGCTACCCACTCTAGAATTCTTGGGCTTCCCTTGTGGCTCAGCTGGTAAAGAATCTGCCCGCAGGAGACCTGGGTTCGATCCCTGGGTTGGGAAGAGCCCCTGGAGAAGAGAAAGGCTACCCACTCCAGTATTCTGTCTTAGAGAATTCCATGGACTGTATTCCATGGGGTAGCAAAGAGTAGGACACACAAGACTGAGCGACTTTCGTTTTCACTTTCTTTCACTTTCACTTTCTGCCCAGAGGCAAACCCAGTTTTCTAGTAGCAGTTACCCTTGTGTGGGCTCAACTTCTGCTTCCCTGACCTCAATCACAGACTTCCCTGACTCGTTTTCTCTCCTTCCAGTCGTTTCTCTGGGCTACAGACTGGCTGCCTTCTCTCACTGGTCCCAGGACTAGAACTCCTGTTTATTTTGTTTAATTTTTATTGGAATATAGTCGCTTTACAACGCTGTGTTAGTTTCTGCTATACAGCAAAGTGAATCAGCCATGCATAACATATATCTCCTACTTTTGGGGATTTCCTTACCATTTGAAGTGAAGTGAAGTCACTCAGTCATGTCCAACTCTTTAGGACCCCGTGGACTTGTAACCTACCAGGCTTCTCCGTCCATGGGATTTTCCAGGCAAGAATACTGGAGTGGGTTGTCATTTCCTTCTCCAAGAGATCTTCCCCACCCAGGGATTGAACCAGGTTCTCCTGCATTGTAGGCAAACACTTTACCGTCTGAGCCACCAGGGAAGTTCCTTACCATTTAAGTCTTCACAGAGTACTGAGTAGAGTTTTCTGTGCTATACAGTAGGTACTCATTAGTTATTTACTTTATGCATCCCTGCATGTTAAGTTGCTTCAGTCATGTTCAACTCTTTGCAACCCTGTGGACTAGAGCCCACCAAGCCCCTCTGTCCATGGGATCCAAGCCCCTCTATCCATGGGATTCTCCAGGCAAGAGTACTAGAGCAAGTTGCCACGCCCTTCTCCAAGGGATCTTCCCCACCCAGGGATGGAACCCTCATCTCTCACATCTCCTGCATTGGCAGGTGAGTTCTTTACCACTAGCAGCACCTGGGGAATTCCTCTATTTTGTATATAGTATCAATAGTGTTGATTTTTGCAGTAGTCATGTATACATGTGAGAGTTAGACCATAATGACGGCAGAGCGTAAAATTGATGCTTTCGAACTGTGGTGCTGGAGGAGATCAAACCAGTCAATTCTAAAGGAAATCAGTCCTGCATATTCATTGGAAGGACAGATGCTGAAGCTGAAGCTCCAATACTTTGGCCAGCTGATGTGAAGAGCCAACTCATTGGAAAAGACCCCGATGCTGGGAAAGATTGAAGGCAGGAGGAGAAGGGGACAACAGAGGATGAGATGGTTGGATGGCATCACCGACTCAATGGTCATGAATTTGAGCAAACTCTGGGAGATAGTCAAGGACAGGGAAGCCTCGTGTGCTGCAGTCCATGGGGTCACAAAGAGTCAGACAAGACTGAACAAGTGAACAACAAGAACATCAATAGTGTAAATGTGTCAGTCCCCGTCTCCCAATTCATCCCACAATCCCCTTGAACTCCTTTGCCTGAGATCTTCCAAAGGCTTCCTAAAGGCACTGTGTCTTGGCAAGACTTTGTGCCCACTGTTCTCTCAGCAGGGAACACCTTCCTTAGCTGGCAGCCGAAAGACTTCCTGAGGACCCCCAGCCCATCCTGCTGAGCCACTTCTGAGTTCTTGGCCCCCGTGAGATCTCCAGGAATGGTTCTGCATGGAGTCATTAGGATCATCCTCTAAGCCTGCTGGCCCAGAGCATGCCTTGGTTACTGCATTTATCATACTCATTCCAGAGTGGTTCCTGCATCTGGAGGACACAAGCTCTGCCCTGGGGGCTCAGCACACAGCAAGTGCTCAGTGAATATTAGTTACCTGAATGCATGAATGAAGGATTGGGTGCATGAATGTCTTACGACTCGGCTTCTCCCTGAACTCAGCCACTTTTCTGGCTCCACAAGGACTTCTGAGTGTCCCTGCAGCCAGAACACAGAACGTGACTTTCTGGAGTCTTGTCTGCACGTGACCCTAAAGACTATTGTCTCCACACGACTCTTATCATTTCCGGGGAAGGTGGATTTCCATTATTTGTGTCTATGAAAAAATAATACATAAAAGAGATGGGGATCAAAAAGGATTGTATGTATCTGAGAACATGATATCTAATTTCTTTGTGATTATACTGGAGGATTTTTTTTAAGTCAGAAATGACCTTTAGACATTAAAGGAAGGTTCCCCCAAAGTATGACCTCATATTGCCCAATGGGAGTTGCCCCCATATGGCCCAACAGCAGCTGCAAACCTTTGACTCTCCTTGCAAGCTGAAAAGCCAAGACCTCCACATAGACCTGGAGCCTTGGGTCCCTGGCTTGGCTGGGGAGGTCATCTCTTCACCAGGATGGAGTTGTGGCCGGCAAGGGAACAGAAGCAATGGAAACAAAAGAAAGGAGAGTCACCTCCTGGACACCAGAGCCCTCACTGCATGCCTGTCACCTTATATACACGATCTTATTTTACCTTCACAAGTGGAAGGGCAACCTGATAAGGTGGGGGCCCATCCCCTCATACCAAGTGAGAAAACCACAGCTCCAGAGGGACTCACCTTGGGTCTCATCACTGGTAACTAGTGGATACACAATTCGAAACCACACAGGGTAGCTCTGAATCCTGTGTTCTAGGCTGTTGCAGCCTCTGGGGAATTTGATGAGCACTATGTATCTGAAAGGGTTTCCCTGGTGGCTCGTTGATAAAGAATCTGCCTGCCAATGCGGGAGATGTGGATTCAATCCCAGGAAGATCCCCTGGAGAAGGAAATGGCAATCCATTCCAGTATTCCCACCTAGGACACCCCATGGACAGAGGAACCTGGTGGGCTACAGTCCATGGGGTCACAAAGTGTGGAAGACAACTTAGCAACTGCACAACAATGACAATGTAGCTGAAAAGCCTCCGACACTTACTGCCTCTTTTTTTGATTTTGAGTATCAAACATGGATTGAGCACTATTCTCAAATCACCCTGGGAGAGGTGTCCTGAACCACTCTGTTTTACAGAAGAAAAAACCTCTCAGCCAGGTGATAGACATCGTTTCCTTGGTTAAGACCTCTGCCAGCCTGGACCACGAGCAAATCTATAGCCCTGAGGAAAGAGGAAGAAGAACAAGGACTGCGTTTATCTATGACACACACGCATTTGCACTCTTTCCCTCCGGTGCTACTGGGCTAGAGTCCTGTGTGCAGACAGAAATCCACGGGAGACAACCTTCACCTGCTCCTCCAAATCCTCCAGACCCCCAAGAAGTTACATCCTGTTCTCCCATTTTTCCAGATAGAGAAACCGAGAGGGTGAGTAGGAGAACACACAGGAAGCAAAGCCCAATAGCTTCCAAAGTGTTAGTTGCTTAGTCGTGTCCGACTCTATGAGACCCCATAGACTGTAGCCCACCAGTCTCCTCTGTCCATGGAATTCTCCAGGCAAGAATACTGGAGTGGATACCCTTTCCCTTCTCTAGGGGATCTTCCCAATCCAGGGATCGAACTCAGGTCTCCTGCATTGCAGCCAGACTCTTTACCGTCTGAGCCACCAAGGAAGCTTCTTCCAAAGAAGGGGCTAAAATTCTAGACTGAGGGGCTACACCTTAAAAGCTCCTATTCCCCCCTGTCCCCTTCTTAGGCCCCTTCTGCAGCAGACCCCACTGCCTGAGAGAGAGGCAGCTAAGCAGTTTTACTTACCGCACTGAGAGGTAGGAGTGGACATGGCTTTAGGGAAGCAACCGGGGGCCCTTCCTGGACAGCTGAGATGATCTGCTGCGGAGATGAGTCAGGTAAGATGGAAGTCTCCCAGGAAGGTTGCTGAGCTGAGGCCAAGAATGGCTCCTTTTTGTTCACCCAAGGAAAGATGTAGACTTTCATACCTGAAGCACCTTCCTTGGCAAAAGGAAACTTTCAAAAGTCAAATATAACCAAGCAACCACCTTCCTTAAGATCCTTAAGGTTCCAACCTCAGTTACCACCAGGATTTTGACCCAGTAGCTTAGCCAGATGTCAGGGGCTCTTCAGCCGGGCTCCTCAGCCTCCCTCTCTCCACCCCTCCATGTGAGCCTTGTATTTCCACTTGGTCATATGGTGCAGCCGCCCCCGAAACCCTCCAAGCTGCACAGGGACTTAAGCTTTTTGCTGTGGCTCTTCCCCATCTCAGGAATTTGTAGCCTTCTTCTGTAATTGGAGAGCATGTCTGCAAGCCTCAAGACTGATGCCTGAACACCCCCTCATCCCCTGACACCATCCTTGAGGCACCACCCAGCCACCAGCTTATAGATCAGTGAAACCCACACCCCTCTCCCTGCATGCTCCTCCGCCTCCCAGGGGCCTCTCCACACCAGTCTTTCACGCCATCATTGCTTCTGCATTCGCCTATCTCCTCACCAGACTGTGAGCTCTCAGGGGCAGGGACTGGGTCTAGTCAAACTCCAGTTTCCCAAATGTTTGTGCCCATGGTCTCTTTCTCCTGGGTAGACTGAGACCAAGGGTGTGTTCCTGTCTGCTTGAACCCACAGGGCGCGTTGAGAAGAGGTGGAGGGAAAGAAGCCAGCAAAGTGCCTTGGGCACAGTGGTTCTCTCATTGGAAGAAAGCTGTCTGGCACTACACTGTGATGTCCTGGCTAAAGAGCAGAAGTGACTCAGTGTCCGCACCGTCTGAAACATCTCCTTCTCTGGCCTGCTCTCACGCCTAACACATATCCAGTTTCTCACCGAGTCCTGTGGGGTCCATGCACACAATGTGTCTGGAGCGCAGGTACTCGCTGCTCCTGGTCCGCCACGCTGAGCCAGGCCACCCTGTCTCTCTTGGGCTTTGCTGCAGTGGCCCCCAAACTGCTCCCACTGCTCCTGGCTTTGCTCTCCTACAGCCCATCCTCCACCCAGCAGCCAGAGGGTGGTTTTGACAAACTGAAAATCAGATCATGTTTTGCTCCGGNATTCTGTATATATGCATTAGAATATGATATTTATTTTTCTCTTTCTGAATTACTTCACTCTGTATAATAGGTTCTATGTTCATCCACCTTATTAGAACTGACACAAATGTGTTCTGCTTTATGGTTGAGTAATATTCCATTGTGTATATGTACCACTACTTTTTAATCCATTCATCTGTCAATGGACATCTAGGTAGCTTGCATATTGAAGCTATTATAAATTGTGCTGCAATGAACATTGGGATACTTGCGTCATTTTCAATTTTGGTTTCCTCAGGTTATCTGCCTAGAAGTGGGATTGCTGGGTCATATGGTGGCTTTATTCCTAGCTTTTAAACTAATCTCCATACTGTCATCCAAAGTGGCTGTATTAATTTAAATTCCCACTAACAGTGCAAGAGGGTTCCCTTTTCTCTACACCCTCTCCAGCATTTATTATTTGTAGACTTTTTGATTATTGTCATCCTGGCCCATGTGAAGTGATATCTCATTGTAATTTTGATTGCATTTCTCTAATAAAGAGCAATGTTGCACATATTTTCATCTGTTTGTTAGCCATCAGTATGTCTTCTTTGGAGAAATGTCTGTTTAGGTCTTTTTCCCACTTTTTGGCTGGGTCGTTTGTTTTTCTGGTATTGAGTTCTATGAGCTGCTTGTATATTTTGGAAATTAATCCTTTGTCAGTTTTTTCATTCGCTATTATTTTCTGCCATTCCAAGAGTTTATTTTCACCTTGTTTATAGTTTCTTTTGCTCTGCAAAAGCTTTAAGTTTAATCAGGTCCCATTTGTTTACTTTTGATTTTTATTTCTATTACTCTAGGAGGTGGGTCATAGAGGATCTTGTCTTGATTTATGTCTTCGAGTGTTCTACCTATGCTTACCTATAAGAGTTTTATAGTTTCTGGTCTTACATTTAGGTCTTTAATCCATTTTGAGTTTATTTTTGTGTATAATGTTACGAAGTGTTCTGATTTCATTCTTTTACACTGAGTGCTGAAGAACTGATGCTTTTGAACCGTGGTGTTGGAGAAGACTCTTGAGAGTCCCTTGGACAGCAAGGAGATCCAGCCATTCCATCCTAAAGGACATCAGTCCTGGCTGTTCATTGGAAGAACTGATGCTGAAGCTGAGGCTCCAATACTTTGGCCACATGATACGAAGAGCTAGCTGACTCATTGGAAAAGACCCTGATGCTGGGAAAGATCGAGGGCAGGAGGAGAGGTGGATGACAAAGGATGGATGGTTGGATGGCATCATCGACTTGATGAACAAGTCAATGGGTGGACTCCAGGAGTTGGTGATGGACAGGGAGGCCTGGTATGCTGCGGTTCATGGGTTTGCAAAGAGTCACACATGATTGAGCGACTGAACTGAACATGTAGCTGTCCAGTTTTCCCAGAGCCTTCTATTGAAGAGGATGTCTTTGCTCCACTGTATATTCTTGCCTCCTTTGTCAAAGATAAGGTACCCAGATATACATAGGTTTATTTCTGGGCTTTCTATCTTGTTCCATTGGTCTATATTTCTGTTTTTTGGGCCAGTACCATACTGTCTTGATGACCATAGCTTTGTAGTATAATCTGAGGTCAGGAATGTTGATTCCTCCAGCTCCATTCTTCTTTCTCAAGACTTCTTTGGCTATTCAGGGTATTTTGTGTTTCCACATGAATTGTTAAACTTTTTGTTTTAGTTCTGTGAAAAATGCCATTTGTAATTTGATATGGATCTCGTTGAATCTATAGACTGCATTTGTAATATAGCAATTTTCACAATATTGATTTTTTTCTACCCAGGAATATGGAATATCTCTCCATCTGTTTGTATCATGTTTGATTTCTTTCATTCAGTTCAGTTCAGTTNGCCCCCGAAACCCTCCAAGCTGCACAGGGACTTAAGCTTTTTGCTGTGGCTCTTCCCCATCTCAGGAATTTGTAGCCTTCTTCTGTAATTGGAGAGCATGTCTGCAAGCCTCAAGACTGATGCCTGAACACCCCCTCATCCCCTGACACCATCCTTGAGGCACCACCCAGCCACCAGCTTATAGATCAGTGAAACCCACACCCCTCTCCCTGCATGCTCCTCCGCCTCCCAGGGGCCTCTCCACACCAGTCTTTCACGCCATCATTGCTTCTGCATTCGCCTATCTCCTCACCAGACTGTGAGCTCTCAGGGGCAGGGACTGGGTCTAGTCAAACTCCAGTTTCCCAAATGTTTGTGCCCATGGTCTCTTTCTCCTGGGTAGACTGAGACCAAGGGTGTGTTCCTGTCTGCTTGAACCCACAGGGCGCGTTGAGAAGAGGTGGAGGGAAAGAAGCCAGCAAAGTGCCTTGGGCACAGTGGTTCTCTCATTGGAAGAAAGCTGTCTGGCACTACACTGTGATGTCCTGGCTAAAGAGCAGAAGTGACTCAGTGTCCGCACCGTCTGAAACATCCCCTTCTCTGGCCTGCTCTCACGCCTAACACATATCCAGTTTCTCACCGAGTCCTGTGGGGTCCATGCACACAATGTGTCTGGAGCGCAGGTACTCGCTGCTCCTGGTCCGCCGCGCTGGGCCAGGCCACCCTGTCTCTCTTGGGCTTTGCTGCAGTGGCCCCCAAACTGCTCCCACTGCTCCTGGCTTTGCTCTCCTACAGCCCATCCTCCACCCAGCAGCCAGAGGGTGGTTTTGACAAACTGAAAATCAGATCATGTTTTGCTCCGGCTCAAAACCTCCCTGTGGCTTCTACTCCCACTTAGAAGGAGATCCAAAGTCTTTCCCACGGCCTGCAAGGAAGGCCCTGGTAATCCAGCTCCAACCCCATCTCTGTCCTCGTATCCCCCTTCTCTCCCTGCCCTGCTCTGCCCCAGACACACTGGCTGTCTTGACACCCAAAACATGCCTCACTCATTCATGATGAGGTAATCTGTGATCTTCCTCCTCTCTTGGCCTAAAAATCCAGGACCCCCTACTCCCCGTCTGTCAGGACTACTCTTGAACTTCCCTTCCTTAAAGTGGCTTCCTCGGTCACCCAGTCCCAGACAGTAGATGCCACCTCTCGCCCCTTGCTCCTTCCCCGGTTGTTCTTCACAGCAATTGTCCTCAGCTGACGGTATATTACACGTCACATTTTTGCATCCGTGGTCTGACTCACACTTGAATGAAAACTTCATGAGAAGTGAGGACTTGGTCATGTTTTTATAGCTGAAATGCCAGTGCTTAGAACCTAATAGACACTTAATAAATATTTGCTGAATGAATGAACAATTGAGAAATTTAGAAAATAAATGCGATGAATGTTTTCAGACAAACATCTGAATTGATACGTCACTCCTTACTGATTGCTGACACATCACAGATGACATACCTCCCTGAGACTTGGTTGCCTGGCGTGGATATTTTGAGGACTGAGAAAGGGTATTAGGAAGGGGAGGGTGTGGTTATAAAGGGTCAACGAGAGTGATGCTTACAGTGCTGACTCTGTCGTGTATTATGAAAATGACAGTAAACTATGCTTGTGATAAAATTGCACAGAACCATGTATACACACATACACACAAGTGAGTCCAGGGAAAACTGGAGAAATATGAATACAATCATAGATGATATCAATGACAATGTTCTCCTGTATGTGTTTATGTATAACTGAATCACTTTTGCTCTGCATCTGAAACTAACACAAGATTGTAAATCAACTTACTTCAATAATTTTTTTTTTTAAGACAATATCCTAGTTGTGACATCACACTACAGATTTGTAAGACAATGCCATTGGGGGGAACTGAGTTTATGGGATCTTTCTGTATTTTATTTTTTTATAACTACATATAAGCCCCAAGTATCTCAAAATTTTCAATTAAATATTAAATTAATTAAATGGGGGGGGCATTCTGTGCATTGAACACTCAGTTCACTACTTGGTGCATCAGTTCAGTCGCTCAGTCGTGTCCAACTCTTTCTGACCCCATGAACTGCAGCATGCCAGGCCTCCCTGTCCATCACCAACTCCTGGAGCTTGCTCACTCTCAAGTCCATTGAGTCGGTGATGCCATCCAAACACCCCATCCTCTGTTGTCCCTTTCTCCTGCCCNGTCCAACTCTTTCTGACCCCATGAACTGCAGCATGCCAGGCCTCCCTGTCCATCACCAACTCCTGGAGCTTGCTCACTCTCAAGTCCATTGAGTCGGTGATGCCATCCAAACACCCCATCCTCTGTTGTCCCTTTCTCCTGCCCTCAGTCCATCCCAGCATCAGGGTCCTCTCCAATGAGTCATTTCTTTGCATGAGGTGGCCAAAGTATTAGAGTTTCAGCTTCAGCATCAGTCCTTTCAATGAATATCCAGGACTGATTTCCTTTAGGATGGACTGGTTGGATCTCCTTGCAGTTCAAAGGACTCTCAAGAGTCTTCTCCAACATCACAGTTCAAAAGCATCAATTCTTCGGCGTTCAGCTTTCTTTATAGTCCAACTCTCACATCCATACATGACTCCTGGAAAAATCATAACTTTGACTAGACAGACCTTTGTCTGCACAGTAGTGTCTCTGCTTTTTAATATGCTGTCTAGGTTGGTCATAGCTTTTCTTCCAAGAAGTAAGCATCTTTTAATTCCATGGCTGCAATCACCATCTGCAGTGATTTTGGAGCCCAAGAAAACAAAGTCCGTCACTGTTTCCACTGTTTCCCCATCTATTTGCCATGAAGTGATGGGACCAGATGCCATGATCTTAATTTTCTGAATATTGACTTTTAAGCCAACTTTTTCACTCTCCTTTTTCACTTGCATCAAGA
>SJYV01016347.1:58246-111779 GCA_006410875.1 Neotragus pygmaeus | reverse complement strand
CCCTGTCTATCACCAGCTCCTGGAGCTTGCTCAAACTCGTGTCCATTGAGTCAGTGATGCCATCCAACCATCTCATCCTCAGTCATCCCCTTCTCCTCTCTCCTTCAATCTTTCCCAGCATCAGGGTCTTTTCCAGTGAGTCAGTTCTTTGCATCAGGTGGCCAAAGCACTGGAGTCTCAGCTTCAGCATCACTCCTTTCAATGAATATCCAGGACTGATTTCCTTTAGGATGGACTGGTTGGATCTCCTTGCAGTTCAAGGGATTCTCAAGAGTCTTCTCCAACACCACAGTTCAAAAGCATCAATTCTTTGGCGCTCAGCTTTCTTTATAGTTCAACTCTCACATTCATACATGACTCCTGGAAAAATCACAGGTTTGACTAGACAGACCTTTGTCCCCACAGTAATGTCTCTGCTTTTAATATGCTGTCTAGGTTAGTCGTAGCTTTTCTTCCAAAGAGCAGGAATCTTTTAACTTCATGACTGCAGTCCCCATCTGCAGTGATTTTGGAGCCCAAGAAAACAAAGTCTGTCACTGTTTCCATTGTTTCCCCATTTATTTGCCATGAAGTGATGGGACCAGATGCCATGATCTTAGTTTCCTGAATATTGACTTTTAAGCCAACTTTTTCACTCTCCTTTTTCACTTGCATCAAGAGGCTCTTTAGTTCTTCATCACTTTCTGCCATAAGGGTGGTGTCATCTGCATGCTGCTGCTGCTGTGAAGTCACTTCAGTTGTGTCTGACTCTGTGCGACCCCATAGACGGCAGCCTACCAGGTTCCCCTGTCCCTGGGATTCTCCAGGCAAGAACACTGGAGTGGAATGCCATTTCCTTCTCCAATGCATGAAAGTAAAAAGTGAAAAGTGAAATGAAGTCACTCAGTCGTGTCCAACTCTTAGCGACCCCATGGACTGCAGCCTACCAGGCTCCTCTGTCCATGGGATTTTCCAGGCAAGAGTACCAGAGTGGGTTGCCGCTGCCTTCTCCAGTCATTGATATTTCTCCCAGCAATCTTGATTCCAGCTTGTGCTTCATACAGCCTGGTATTTCACATGATGTACTCTGCATATAAGTTAAATAAGCAGGGTGACAATATACAGCCTTGACATACTCATTTCCCGATTTGGAACCAGTCTGTTGTTCCATGTCCAGTTCTAACTGTTGCTTCATGATCTGCATACAGATTTCTCAACAGGCAGGTCAGGTGGCCTGGTATTCCTATCTCTTGAAGAATTTTCTGCAGATGTGATCTACACAGTCAAAGGTTTTGGCATAATCAATAAAGCAGAAGTAGCTGTTTTTCTGGAATTCTCTTGTTTTTTAATGATCCAATGGCTGTTGGCAATTTGATCTCTGATTCCTCTGCCTTTTCTAAATCCAGCTTGAACATCTGGAAGTTCATAGTTCACATACTGTTGAAGCCTCACTTGGAAAATTTTGAGCGTTACTTTGCTGCCAACCTGCCAGCAGGAGGTTTACTTTGAGTCTAACCTGCCCTGAAGTTAAAGTCTCAAACTGAAAATGAAAGTCGCTCTGTCATATGGAACTCTTTGTGACTCCATGGACTGCACAAATCGTGGAATTCTCCAAGTCAGAATACTGGCGTGGGTAGCCTTTCCCTTCTCCAGGGGATCTTCCTAACCCAGGGAGTGAACCCAGGTCTCCTGCATTGCAGGCAGATTCTTTACCATCTAAGCCACAAGGGAAGCCCTTTCCCAAATCCTGTGTCAGGCTATCTGATAAGTGCTGGGTATTCAGAGAACAATAAAACACACTTCCCTCCCTTGAGGCTTCTGTCGGCTCAGGCAGAAGTGGGAGGAGAGATGGGTGATTCCAAACTCTGGATATGGAGGTGTTCTAAGATGCCGTGGAAGGCTAAAAAAAGGAAAGTGAAAGTGAAGCTGCTCAGTCATTTCTGATTCTTTGAGACCCTGTGGCCTGTAATCTGCCAGGCTCCCCTGTCCATGGGATTCTCCAGGCAAGAACACTAGAGTGGGTTGCCATTTCCTTCTCCAGTGTTCTTCCCAACCCAGGGATTGAACCTGGGTCCCCCGCCTTGCAGGCAGATGCTTTAACCTCTGCGCCACCGAAATCTGAAAGATGTCAGGAAAGACTTCCTTGGTGGTCCAGTGGCTAAGACTCCACACGTGCAGTGCAGGATGTAGGGGTTCGATCCCTGGTCAAGGAGCTAAGATCCCATGTCCCACATGCTACATGGCAATGTCAAAAAAAAGGTTTTTTGATTTTTTTTTTTTAAGACATTAGTGAAGGAAATCTTTGAGCTGAGACCTGCAATATGTCTAAGGACTAGGTAAGGAGACGCAGTGAAGAAGTGCTTTTTAATGAAAGGCATTGACAAAAGCAGAAGCCTGGGTTGGCACGGCTGCTTCTGGAAACACCAGGATGTTGGTACACTTGGAGCGTGAACTGCAAAGGTTAAGTGTCTGGAGATGAGCTTGAGCAACAGACAGGTCAAATCATGGACAGCCTGGGGGTACCTTTTTCAGAAGCCTAGGTTTCTAATGTGCAAACCAGTGAGGAAGAAGAATGAATAGTATAACTCTTTAATCAGAAAAAAAAGAAAAACTTGGACACAAATTATCTGGAGATGATAATAAGTCAATCTACATGACCCCATAAACAGTTGAATTTTACCTGGGTACTGATTAACCCTGGCCATGTGACTTCCCACAGGTTCCATATGTCCTTGGGAGGAATCTGGCTAACAGAATTGCTCTCCTGGATTGCTGGGGCATAAAAAGTAGGAACCACAGGTGACTCTCTATGGCTCCTTAGCTGAACTCTCACAAAGAGAACAACAACGTGACTCATGGTGAAAGCACTTTGGCCTTGGAGCTCTTTCTCAAGATTGCCATCATCACCAAGAAAAAGCCATGTTCTCGTGGCCAGCAGGCCCAGGCATCTGCTTAGCAGATGCTCTTCCCTCAGACTGGATACAACTGGCTTCCCAGTTCACTGTGTCCAGAGAGGATCCAGTGCAGGCATCGGGGTCGGGCATGCCTGTGTTCACACCCCAAGTCTACCATGGGCCAACTCTTCCATCAGGGGCAAGGGACTCCAAGGCTCAATCTCCCCATCTGTAACATAAAAATGTCCATCCTTGCTTCAGAGTGCTACTAAATAATAGAAAACCAGAAAAGCACTTAAAAAAGAAGAGATTCTCAAAGACAGAGATAGGTATTATTATCACTGGCGGCCAAGTCCTGTTTTTAGCCTAGATCTGGAGAGCGAGGCACTGAGGACCTCAGAGAGCCAAGCCTTCTCCCAGCCACGTGGCTATACCTCATTCCAGGGCACACAGAGACTCAGCCAAGGAGGAGCTGGCAAGTGACTGGTCCTCCTGGCATGAGCCTCTGTCTTCCTCTGGCTGTTTGCCTCCCCATTCGGCAATGGGGATGACTGCCCGTCCCCTGGATGATGCTTCTATCACTGCCAAGGAGCCTGCCAAGGGACCCGAGGTTGGAGGATGGAAGGGCAATTCTGGGAAGAGAATATTTGCCCAAATCCCTTTAGAATTCTGAAGTTCCAACCCTGACACTTCAATGAGAGACAGAAGCAAATATCTCCCAAGTCCACGGTCAATGGGTTCAACCCAGCAGGAAAAAGCCGGGAATGAAGTGACTACTATATGGTGGTATTGCCCGTGTAACCTTGGGCCAGGGTTGACTAAACAGAATTAGCCCTAAATTAATTTCAGACCCTGGTGTTAGGGAATGTCAAGCACATTACACAGGAAAAATAGTAGGACTGCAATGGTGTTCTGCTCACACTTAAGTGGAGAGTGAGTCTTTCTGCCAACTGGGACTCAAATGCCTTTCTAGGGTCACAGCAGAGAACAGTCACCCTGAAGCATGTATTCTTCCAGAAGCAGTGTAGACCAGTGTGTTCAGATTCAAAAAATGCAGCTCCTCCTTCACATTCCTTGTCAGCAAGCAGAGGACACAGGCAGCATTGTAGAGAAGGCATTAGAGGGGAAATTCAGCTGCCATAGGGCTTCACTCGTGGCTCAGTGGTGAAGAATCCTGCTGATGCAGGAGACACGGGTTCAGTCCCTGATCTGGGAAGATCCCACATGCCGCAGAACAGCTAAGGCCACGCACCACAACTAACCGAGCCTATGTTCTAGAGCCGAGGAGCTGCAACTATTGAGTCCGTGTGCTTCAGCCGCTAAAGCCGGGCTGCCCTAAAGCCCATGCTCCTCAACAAGAGATGCCACCACAGTGAGAAGCCTGAGCTCTGCAACTACAGAGTAGCCCCTGCTCGCTGCAACTAGACAAAAGCCCGCGGAGCATCGAAGACCCAGCACAGCCAAAAATAAATAAATAAAGCTATTGTTTATAAATAAAAGAAAAAAGAAATGCAAAACGGCAAAATGGCTGTCTGAGGCAGCCTTACAAATAGCTGAGAAAAGAAGAGAAGCTAAAGGCAAAGGACAAAAGGAAAGATACACCAATTTGAATGCAGAGTTCCAAAGAATGGCAAGGAGAGACAAGAAAGCCTTCCTCAGTGATCAGTGCAAAGAAATAGAGGAAAATAATAGAATGGGAAAAACTAGAGGTCACTTCGAGAAAATTAGAGATACCAAAGGAAATTTTCATGCAAAGATGGGCTCAATAAAGGACAGAAATGGTATGGACCTAACAGAAGCAGAAGATATTAAGAAGAGATGGCAAGAATGCACAGAAGAACTCTACAAAAAAGATCTTCACAACCCAGATAATCACAATGGTGTGATCACTCACCTAGAGCCAGACATCCTGGAATGTGAAGTCAAGTGGGCCTTAGGAAGCATCACTATGAACAAAGCTAGTGGAGATGATGGGATTCCAGTTGAGCTCTTTCAAATCCTAAAAGATAATGCTGTGAAAGTGCNCTTGATTCCAGCTTGTGCTTCTCCCAGCCCAGCGTTTCTCATGATGTACTCCGCATATAAGTTAAATAAGCAGGGTGACAATATACAGCCTTGACATACTCCTTTTCCTATTTGGAACCAGTCTGTTGTTCCACGTCCAGTTCTAACTGTTGCTTCCTGACCTGCATTTAGGTTTCTCAAGAGGCAGGTCAGGTGGTTTGGCATTCCCATCTCTTGAACAATTTTCCACTGTTTATTGTGATCCACACAGTCACAGGCTTTGGCATAGTCAAGAGGGAGAGACAAATTCAATATGATTCCTGTGCAGAGTAAGTGAGAGACACCGAAGTTTAGTTCTGAAGAATGAGCATGGATTCTTTCAGCAGGAAAGGCAGAGCAAGAACATTCTAGGTCTGAAAGGGAAAGTGACATTTAAGGTATGGCAATGAGTTTGATATGGCTGAGGATCAGGTGGAGCCCATTCCATAGTAGCAGCAAATGAAAGGTGGGCCAGACTGGGAGATCTTTAAGCCATGGTCCATGACCCCTGAGGAATGCTGTGCTCGCCTCTCTTCCATAACACTCATCTCCATCTGTCTTATTTTGAACTTGGGTTTTTTCCCTCTACTTCCTTCTTCCAGTCTGGAACTCCTTGAGACCAAGATTGCATGCTTGTTACCTTCACATCTGCAAGTCTAGTTTAGCAAACTGCCCCTAAGAAGTTCAAAATGAGATTCAAAGTAAATAAAAATCAATATCACCCTTCCAGAAGTTAATCGCTGTTGCCTACTATCTAATCCTCCTTCGTATACAAGGCCAGCATGTCAGTTAGGAGTTAATACAGAGAAAAGAGGTCTCTCTAGGTATTTTAAACAGAGGGTATTTAATACAGGAATGAGGTGTTTCTGTAATTATTTACTATAACTTTTTAAATTTATTTTTTAACTGAAGGATCGTTGCTTTACAGAATTGTGTTGCTTTCTGCCGAACATCAACATGAGTCAGCCATAGGTACACATATGTCCCCTCCATTCTGAACCTCTTGGAGGGCTAAAGGAACCAGTCTGAGGCAAGTAGCTCAAGTTCACAGCTCCAGAGCTGATATTCAGAGGTCAGTGCTGTTACCGCTGCTTCTGACTTCAACTGCCAACACCTCTCATTCTCAGAAAGCCAATGACTGCATTACATGCCTTAACCCTGAGTCAGTCCACAGACACACATGTGAGTCGATGACCTCACTGGCCAGTAGCAATGACAACAAGCCTGGGGCTTCCAACTCACTTTAAACTCCCAGGTCTCCTGGAATTTCACCTCATTGGTGGAACCTAATTTGCTGCCAGAACCCCCACAGCAATGGAGCCAGGAAAATGTAGTTTCTAGCCCCCTGTGATAAAGAAAGTTCCCTAAGAAGCAGAAGGGAATAGTTGCCTGCTTCTAATCAAAGATACCCAGCACAGTCAAGAATAATTCTAATAATTGCCTGCTGAATACATGAAGTATGGGCTCTTTAAAAAACAAACAAGCAAAAACCTTTTTCTAACCTGGATAAAGTTTTCTCAGAAATGAACATTTTTTCTAGCAGTCTTATTTTTTAACTAAAATCAAAAGCACCTGAAACCAGATGAAAGGACCCCCACTGGCCAAATCTGGGACCCTTTGAACATCAAAATAAATAATAACAGCAAAGGATGATAAGTCATTAAATAAAATAGGAAGCAACTGATGAACAACTTTGTAAGGTGAACATCTGACCAAAAACAGGATATTAAAAAAATATTTAGTTTCAAAGTACATGCCCATAAAATTGCAGAGGGAAAAAGTAAGTGTCATGTGACAGCAAGAATTTCACATAGCGTGCCGGGATGCAATGAGAAGAACAGCATCGCTTGTGGAATTGTCCTGCCGAAGCGGCACATCTAAAATAATGCTGTGAAGACATTATCAGAAAAATGCAACTGAACTGATGTTCTATGAAATTATGGGCCTGTAATCTTCAAACGTGTCAAGGTCATGAAAATAATGAAAGACTGAGAAACTGTCCCAAGCTGAAGGAGACAAAAGGGCATCAACAACTGAGGACAATGATTTGAAAGTGGAGTCTTCCAGCAGATCTAACAGGAAATTGTTAGTGGGTGAAATGTGCACGGGGTCGGAGGATTAGATAATAGTATTGGCTAGATGTTAATTTCTTGAATTTGTTGATTCATTGTGATTATATGGCGTCCCAGGTGGCTCAGCGGTAAAGAACCCATCAGCCAAGCGGGAGACGCGGGTTCAATATCTGGGTCAGGAAGATCCCCTAGAGAAGGAAATGGCAACCCACTCCAGTATTCTTGTCTGGGAAATCCCGTGGACAGAGGACCCCAGTCCAAAGGGTCGCAAAAGAGCTGGACATGACTGAGTGACGAAAACAACAGCAACAAACTGCGGTTGTATTGGAGAACCTCCTTATTTGAAGGAAACAGCCACTTCACTATCTGAATGTTATAGGACCTCAGATTGGTAACCCTTCAAATAATTCAGAAGGAGATAAAATTCTTCACATAGTACTTAGCACTCTTCTGTAAGTCTGTGCATATTTCCAAATAAAAATTTATGTGTAAAAAATGAGAAGTACCCATGCTCCAGGAGAAGGCATTTTTATGAAATCGAAAACCAAAAACTTCACCTGACTTACAGCTTGAAAAGAACTCCATTTCACCTTTCCAAACAAACGAGAGTCCTCCTTCTTTTCATATTAGATCTGGGAAATAGAAAATGGAATTGTACGAGGTGTCTGGAATAGGCAGTCTTGCTGGAGGCTCTGCTGGATACATCGCCACCTCCAGCCTTCCAGTATCGGTCACAATGTACAGAAAGAAAACTTGGGGAGGAATAAGGAGGCCCAGGGTCTGAATGTCATTTTCCCCACTTGCTTAATATGCTACTTTGGGCAATTGCTTTACCCTCCCTAAGTCTAGGTTTCCTTAACTACAAAATGGAGATAATAATGACTCCATAATTACTTCACAGTATGTTGGAAGAGTTCAATACAATAATGGGTGTGAACCTGTATAATGATTGGCATAGGAGCACAGGGTTTTGTTTTAATTGCACAACAATTTAATCTTATATAACCTAACAAGTTCCTTTGACCCTGACATAATTTCTCCTGCTTATAGCTGGACATATTTGCCACTTATTCACTCATTCTCACTCACTTATGCACTTAATGTCTGACAAATACTTACTGAGAATCTATTACACAGTTCTATGGTACAAGTCAGAAACAGTAGACTGTAAGTTATCCTTTTCATTTTCTTTTTCCTACAAAAGAAGATGCAATGGAAAACAATGCTTTACATCCAGCTGTGAATTAGGAATTTAAATCAGTTTAACAATCCAACTAAGGGTGTGTTTGCATTTCGTTCCCTCTCTCTTATTGTAGCTGTTGAATCCACCCACGTCTCCATCACATACATATTTATTTTCCAATGAGTTCTGAAAGATTTCCAAGGTAGAGCAAGACACAGGGAATGCAGCTGACGTCTGCTTCCCCCTGGGAATTATGTCACTACTTCATTTAATTCCTCCTGACATTTTCCCCATTGTACTTTCTGCTCTTCATCAAAATACATCCCTCTCAGAAAACAAATGTACTTACTTATTGACTACCCAAGACAATCTTGGAAACAGTTGTAATTCATCGTGTGTAGAGCTAAAAAAAAAAAAATTGAAAAACCAAACGCACAAACATAAGATCTCCAGAGCAGTAACCAGTTGGTTGATTCCGACATTCAGAGTCTCAGGGATTTCTCAGTAAACCCCACTTAGAGGAGGCAGACAGATCTCTTTTCCATTTTTAGGCCATTGGCAATTTCGTTTGCTTAGGCTTAATTGTTCCCGGATATTGAGAGGGTACAGAAGGTAATTGTATGTTTGATTTTAATGACACTTTTGGCCTGGATTTAACATCCTTGCTGACAAAATTACCAACGAACCCACTTGCACACAGGGGGTTTTGTTTATTTTTCTGTTTTCTTCCTCAGGAAATTTGCGTGGGGGTGACATGCAAATAAAATCCAGCTCTTCGGCCTATTCTGAGTGGACAGTTTTCACCCACTCATCACAAGCACAGTCTAGAAAGGGCCCCCTTTCTGTGTCAGGACCAGGGAGACAGTGGCTGTGTCCTCAGGCAGTCAGGGGAGCCCACCCCACCCCGACTCTGGCATTTCCCTTTAACCCCGCAGGCACCCCGCTTCCTGCAATCCCAGCTTCTAAAATTTCTCTGGCCAAGTGGCACCATTTTGGAAACATCCACCTCCCCGATTGCCCAAAGATGGAACAATTTTAACTGCCAGAAATGTGACAGAACTTTCAGAAGTGCATGAAATCAACTTCCTAAATTGTGAAACAGCTGCTGTGCGACAGCATCAGAGCATAGAGTCAAGATCCCCTTGCAAAGAGGAGGTGACCTGACCACCACCCTCCTGGGCATCGGCTCTGCCATCAGCCTGAGTGCCACGTGCACCCAGAGCCAGTCATGCACGGGGCAGGCCTCACCCTGGTCCTCTGCAGTACCTGGCACCGGTGATCGCGCCCTAGAAACCCCCTCCTCCCTGCCGCCTCCCCTCTAGTCCTCACTCCCCTGCCCCTTCTTCCTGTTTTTCTTTCAATCATCTCTCCCAGTCCTCCCTTTAAAAATTGGCACAATCCAGGCCTCGGGTGGAGGAGGGAGAGCAAAATGGCAGCTGTATACGTCAGAATTGCTAAAACAGGAGAAANACTGCAGCACGCCAGGCTTCCCTGTCCATCACCAACTCTTGGAGCTTGCTCAAACTCCTGTCCATTGAGTTGGTGATGCCACCCAACCATCTGTCATTCCCTTCTCCTCCTGGTTCTATATTTGGGCTATATTTTGGTTTTAAAGACCGCTGATCCATAATACCTTAATAACAGACAAATTCATTATTTGTTGATCCTCTACTGAGTGCCAGATGCTCTCGAGCAAGGCAAAGTCCCTACTTTCACGGAGTTCACATTTCTGTTCTGACAGCAACAGAACCAGCACAGGTGACATTTCCGGAAGTAATCAGTCAGTGCTTTAAAAAATAGGAAGCAGGCTGGGAGGCACAGGAAGTGATGGAGAAGAAAGGACAAGTCCAGGTGAGATGGGACAGTTGTTCAGAAGCCTGAGAGATCCGAGGAGCTATGCAAAGAGCTGGGGAGAGTGTTCTGTCTGAGGAGCCTGCCCATCAAGTCCCGGGGAACTGACTTTGCACAATAGTAAGAAAAAAGTGAGGCCTAAAAGTGAGGCAGAGAGGCAGGAGAGGGGGTCTGACCCTGATGGACAGATCCAACAGAACTGGGCTTCCAGTACAGTGGGGAATGGGAGGTAACTGCTTGATTTAGTTTTGCGGAGCTCAGGCCCATGATGGATTTAATCCAATGACATCCTGGGATGAGCCCTGGATGGTGAATCGAGAGCCTGAGAGTCTGGCTCAGCTCAGCTGTTTGTTTGATGTATGACTGTAGGCAAGTCCTTTAACTTCTCTGTGGCTTAATTCCTCAACTGTAATATTAGAGAACGAGCGCGTGCTTAGTTGCTTAGTCGTGTCCGACTCTTTGTGACCCCATAAACTATAGCTTGCCAGGCGCCTCTGTCCATGGNTCACGTTACAGGATTGTTTCAACTTCTGTGTACCTAACAGCGTTGTTGCTATTTAGTTATTAAGCTGGGTGTGACTCTTCGAGACCCTATGGACGGTAGCCCGCCAGGATCCTCTGTCCGTGGGATCTTCCAGGCAAGAATACTGGAGTGGGTTGCCATTTCCTTCCGCAGGGCATCTTCTGCAGGCAGGGATGGAATCTGCATCTCTTGCATTGGCAGGTAGATTCTCTCCTGCTGAGCAGGCTGGAAAGCCCCCCTGACAGCATGCTCACCCCCAGAAGTGTGGTTTCCACGCCTTGCCCTACAGCTGACCCGCTTTCCCGTTTTGCCCCCACCCCACCCTTTCCACTACCCTGCTCTCTGTATCCACCCGTTTGTTTTGAGATGTCTGTTTTTTTAATACCAACCTCTGAAACTTACACTGCAAAATCTCCTTGATGATGAAAGAGGCAGTGACTCAGCTGTCCTCATGGAGTTCCATCAGTTTGTTTTTCAGGGTTTTTTTGGTGGGGTAGGGGTCTTATGTTTACCAAAACAGTACATGCCCTGCGTGTGAAGTTGAGAAACCCTGTTCTCAGTAACCTCATCCACTCCCACAGCTTCGATTATACCTCGAAGCCGACAACTCCCAGTGCTCTATCTCTAGCCCAGATCTCTGCTTAGGATCCCACGGGGACTCCTTATTGGATGTTTCCAGCCGTGAGGCTCAGACCCAACAGGTCTGAAGGTGAGCTCACCGTCTGCCCATGACCCAGGCCAGGCCCTGGGGATGCCTCCTTGCCCTGGCTCTCCCCATGTTAGAGTCAGCTCTAAACTATCTCATACACCCATCCTTTCCTCTCCTGCACTGCAGGCTGGCCTCTGCTCAGCCCTCCCTTCAGGGTCCCTTCAGAGATAACAGCCTCCAAACTGCGTTCCTTGGCTTTGAATTCTCCCTCCACGCTCTTGGGAAATGCCCCATCTAAAATACTCTAGTGCCTCCTTGTTGCTTGTAGAATAAATTTTGATGCTCTCAGATAGGACACCATTCTACATTTCCTGTTTCTTTTCTTTCCAACATTCCTTTCAATTCTACTTCAGCCACCGGACCCCCTCAACCCTACAGACTCCTTCCTACCTGCAGACTTTATTCCGGCTCCCTGNAATTTTGATGCTCTCAGATAGGACACCATTCTACATTTCCTGTTTCTTTTCTTTCCAACATTCCTTTCAATTCTACTTCAGCCACCGGACCCCCTCAACCCTACAGACTCCTTCCTACCTGCAGACTTTATTCCGGCTCCCTGCCTGACTACATAGAAAACTCCTACTATTCTTCCTGCAGAACCCAACTGAGTCACCTTCTGTGTAGAGCCATTCTGTTCTTCCAGGGCCTGAGAGTGGGCTCTTGTCTGACACTCAGAGAAGAATGGCCCAAGGAGACATACATGCTGGCAAAGCAAAAGACTTTATTGGGAAGGGGCACCCGGGCAGAGAGCAGCAAGGTAAAGAAACCCAGGAGAGTTGCTCTTCCCCCTGGTTCGGAATCTCAGGTGTTATGGTGGTGGGATTAGTTTCTGGGTTGTCTTTGCCCAATCGTTCTGACTCGGGGTCTTTCCTGGTGGTGCATGCATTGCTCAGCCAAGATAGATGCCAGCGAGAAGGATTCTGGGAGGTGGAAGCATGCCTGGCATCTCCTTGTGACCTTTCCTGAACTCTTCCGGCTGGTAGTGGCTTGCCAGGACCTCCTGTCATAAAGTAACACACAGATCATTACTGTAGTGCCTGGCCAGAGCGGGCAGTTTCAGTCCGTATGCTTCCCCTCACATTTCCCCATTTCTCCAGGTAAAAATATTGGTTCCCTTCATTGTTTCCTGCTGCTCTTCCTACAGTCTCCTTAAAGGCCTTATTAGTTTGCAAATTTAGTTATTGGATTAGAGTCTATCTTCTCCTGTATATAATGACTTATTCGAGTGTAGAAGCTGAAGTGACATCTACATCTATGTTTCCCTAGAATCTTACATGGAGCCTGGAAGACAGTAGGTACTGAATGAATGAATGAATGGATGACGGTGCCCACTGCCTTTTCCCAATGTTATTGTCCTCTCAAGTCCTCCGTGATGTAATAGGACCATCAGGGCAGTAAAGAATTGCTGTATCTTTGCATTAGTTCACTAACACTGCATAACAAATTACCCCAAACTCAGCAGCTTAAAGAAAAAACATCAGTCATCACTTGTGATCTCTCTCTGGACAGGGCATTTGAAGAGGGCACTAATCCCTCCCTCAAAATGTCTGAGACCTCGACTGGAAGACTCAACGACTGGGGCCCAGAATTATCTGAAAGCTCATTTACCCACATGTTGACATTGACTGTCAGCTGGGGTTTAGCTAAACTGTCAGCCAAAGCACTTCCAGGCTTCTCCGTGTGTCCTGAGCTTCCTTACAACAGGGTGTATGGGTTTCAAGGACAAGGGTCCTAAGAGTGAGAAGAAAACCAGGTGGAGACCATACTGACTTTTATGAACTCCCCTTGGGGGTCGTACAGCCTCACTTCTGCCACATTCTATTGATCGAGGCAATTACAAAGCTCTCTCCAGTCAGGTCCAAAGGGACGGAACATAAAGTCCACGTATTGGTGGAAAAGTGTTAATATCACATTGTCATAAGAACATGTGGGAGGGCATATACATTGGTGTGGCTGTATTTGGAAAACATCTGCTATGATCTCAAGGAACACCACCCTCTGCTATTGTGTGGGCACTAACCTTAATCCCATGAAGTATTGGGAGCACATTAGACAAATAACCCTACATGGCTTTCTAACTTGGTCATGAACAGTTGCTATGAATCTCAAACGGAAGCTTTCCATCTAAGTAGCAAGAGTCTCGAAATCTGAGGGATATACAACTGTGTAAAGTGGACTGAAGGGAATTATTTAAGATCTGTTTATCGAATTCACTCACCAAAGACTGACTACCCTGTACCAGCTCTATAGATAAGCCAGACATATCCCTGTCCTGCCAAAAACAAATATACTCAAAACCACTTTTTCTTGTTACATTAATAAACATCCTTGAGCCAAGTTGGTACACTTTTACATTCCCTCGATACAGAACCTTGATTCCATGGGTAAAATGGACTCCAAGGATGTGCCCTGGGATACCTGCATCCAGAGACAAAGACAATTTAGGCTTCCAAGCTGAGGCTCTCTATTGCACAAGAAAGAATGAACTGTCTACCATAAAAGTAAAACAGATAAAACATTCTTGGTGGCTAGAATATGTAGCTATTACAGGACTCAGTCTCTTTGTGTGGGAAAGCTACAAACCAAGAGCCAAATTCCGCCAGCAGACTCTCTTTACAAATAAAGTTTTATTGGAACACAGCTCTGTTCATTGATCTCAGAATGGTCTACGGCCACTTTCATATGGCAGAACTCATTCGTTACAACAGTGACTAGTCCCACAAAACCTAATATTTTAAATAGTTATCATCCGGCCTTTTACAGACAAAGTTTGCTGCATTTGCTCTAGGCTAACTTTGTTGACTTGCTCGCATCAGTCAGAGTGGCTGCCTTCTGTCATGCCTCAGCTACATGCCAGGCTCCGTGCTACGAATCGCTGGAGGCATTATTGCCAAAGTTACATGGAACTGCCATGTGGCGGATGGAGACAATCAAGATTTTTAAGAAGTAAAAGATTTGCACAAAGGCACAGACCCAGGTGGGTATAACTCAAAAGCCATGCTCTTTTCTTCATGTCTTTTCAGCCATGTCTGACTCTTTGAAAGCCTATGGACTGTAGCCTGTCCGTGAGGATTCTCCAGGCAAGAATACTGGAGTGGGTTGCCACGCCCTCCTCCAGGGGATCTTCCGGACCCCTTCCAGGCGCAGGGATGGAACCTGCCCCCGCTGCCTTGCCTGCATTGGCAGGCAGGCTCTTTATCACTAGCGCCATCTGAGAAGCCCTTTTCTTCACTCTGTTCAGTAAAAGCATGGAGTATATATACTTCTGCTGTCTGGCTAAGAAACAACTGGACTCCAGGAGCCGCCGGACATGATTATTAGCGTAAGGAATCTGCACTGAAGTAGAACCACTTACCCCAAATGACTGTAATGGAGATGATTCATCATCCAGAGAAGCCAGGATCACGGAGTTTGCCCCTTGAAGTGGCAGAATGAACAGAGAGGAACAGGCCACCAAAACCCAGAGCACAGCAGAGACAGGGGACTCGGAGCTGCAGATCAGAACCATGAAGTGAATTCATCACTTCCCTGGAAGCTCCTCAATCTGGAGGGTTGCACAGGCTATCAGGGGATCAGAAAGAGTCCAGCAGTGACAAGGAGCGCTTATCTGGACAGCTCCCACTGCTACAGTGAAACTTAGCACTTGCCAGATCCCGTGCATCACCATTGTAGCTGGAAGCTAGTGCCCCTCAGTGTAAGTCTGCATTCGCTGGCTCCGAACATTAGCTTCCTTAAGTGATGGGAGGCAGAGATGTCTGGGGGCACAGGGCACCCAGGACCACAAGGAATCTTCCCAGATGTTTCCTGAGAACTCACACATCACACACATATTTGTTGGCACTGGAACCCAAGTTGAAGCTCTGCCAACAAAAAGGAAGACATTGCCTGAGTATACTAAGGTATTTTGTGGTTGTTGTTTGGTTTTTAAATTCTCTCTCTTTCATTACACGTTTTTATTGAGCATCACCATGCTTGATAAATAAAGAAAGAAAATTCCCTGCTATCGATAACAATTATTGAGTGCTTACTCTATACCAGGCATTTTTCTAAAAGCTGTGCATGCAAGAAGACATTTAAAGCTCAAAGAAACACTATGAGGTACTTAGCCTTGTTTAATTTCACAAAAGAAGAAACAGGCACAAAAGTGATCATTCATTTGACAAATTCATCACACACACATAGAACAAACTTTCTATGGTAATATTCCCAGTAACTAGCATGTATACAACTCATGGCCTGAAGTTAAAAAAAAAAATCCTAATCCTACACATTTACATACATTTCTGTGATTGGACCATCCTTGCTAAAAAAGCCATTTCACAAATGGGAAAATCTCAGAGAGGTTTAAGGACTTGCCTAAGGTCACACAGCCTGCCTGTCAGGGCAATGCTTTTCACAGAAGGACCAGACCAAGAGATCCTTGAGGTACCTTTCAGCTTTAGAACCCAAGGGATCAACTGCAGGGGGCTTTCCTCTCCTACTCCACCCACGTCCCCTCATTGGGAGTCTCCCATCACTTGTAGATCCCTTCCAACAAAAATCAAGTGTTTCCAACAGTGTGAAGTAGAAGAAACCCCTTACCTCCAAGAGGTAAAGAGGCTGAGAACTAGCCACCCGCCTCAGGATCCCATAATAGCCATCAGGGCAGAACTTCCTCATGCAAAACAACCCAGTGGGGAGGCTGAGTGCTCCCCTGGGAGGGTCACAAAGGAAAAGCCTCCACTAGAGCACATTTCCCTCCTCTGATGAGAGGCTAAGGGCATTTGACTGTCTGCGAACAACAGTGGGAACAAGCCATCCCCTGCAGAGAGGAAGGAGGATGGCTTTCCAAGGAGCAGAAATCCACTGGGAGTGAAGATGACCAGGGCAGGGAGCTAGGGACATGACAGTTGCTCTTGAGCCACTAAGTCTGACTCTTTGCGACTCCATGGACTGTGGCCCACCAGGCTGCTCCATCCATGGGATTTCCCAGGCAAGGATACTGGTGTGTGTATGTTAACTGCTCAGTAGTGTCCGGCTCTGCGACCCCATGGACTCTAACACACCAGGCTCCTCTGTCCATGGGATTTCCTAGCAAGAACCCTGGAATGGGTTGCCATTTCTTTCTCCAGGGGATCTCCTAACCCAGGGATTGAACCCAGTCTTCCACACTGCAGATGGATTCTTTACCAGCCGAGCCACCAGGGAAGCCCCTAGGGACAGGCTGCTTGGTCCCAAAGCACCTGGGCCTGAGAGCCACAGGTCTGGCTTCTGATGCTGCTTGTAAGTGCATTCTGGAAGCTTCTGATAAGTTTTCAACATTGGTGAGGTCAGCCTTCCAGAGGGCCCAACAACAACTGCCAATCCCAGATGCTCCAAGGGATTTTACTGTCCTGGGTTAAAGAGTGGTGATCATTTTAGGGCAAAAAGAACATATGAATGCCAGGTGCTGGCTGAGGGGATGTTCCGAGAGTTGAGTGGGGTATCCTGGTGTGAGACTCAATGCACCCACCATGCTGAAACCAAATGGATGCAGATTAAGATCTTCAAGAGGAGTTTGTTTCAGTTCAGTTCAGTCACTCAGTTGTGTCTGGCTCTTTGCGACCCCAAGGACTGCAGCACAGCAGGCTTCCCTGTCCATTACCAACTTCCGGAGCTTGTTCAAACTCATGTCCACTTAGTCAGTGATGCCATTCAACCGTCTCATCCTCTGTCATCCCTTTCTCCTCCTGCCTTCAACCTTTCCCAGCATCAGCGTCTTTTCCAGTGAGCCAGTTCTTTACATCAGGTGGCCAAAGTTTTGGAGCCTCAGCTTCAGTATCAGTCCTTTCCATGAATATTCAGGACTGATTTCCTTGAGGATGAACTAGTTGGATCTCCTTGCTGTCCAAGGGACTCTCAAGAGCCTTCTCCAGCACCACAGCTCAAAAGCATCAATTCTTCAGCCTTCAGCTTTCTTTCTGGTCCAACTCTCACACCCACACCTGACTACCCAGGAAAAATTTCCTGAGTATCTACCAAGTGTCAAGCATTGTTCCTTGTTGCTGGGGTTACAAAGGGGGAAACGGCAGATCCCTGCTCAGATCTGTGGATGGATCAACAGGTGCACAATGAACCACAGTGCCAGGTGAGGGCTGGGGCCTAGGATGAGCAGGAGAAATACTGACTCTATGGGACCAGGACTGGGATAAGAAGACTGTCCACACTTCCAAAGCCTTGTTTGAGCCATGTGACCTTCATGCAGTTACTCAAACTCTTTTTGCCTCAGCTCCTTGTCTGTAAAATGGAAATAAAAGCCACGCTTTCATTGAAAGTGCATTGTAGGATTAAATGTTAATCTATGTAAAGTATTTAGAGTAGCCCCAGTCGGATCCTGAGTTGTCATTATTGGAGAGCTGTCATTATTAACTGTTCACTACGAACTAGGTCCTGTTCTAAGTTTCACATGAACCACCAACTCTATGGTAGGGACTCTTGTCGACCCTATTTTATCAGTGTACAAGGAGGCACAAGGAGCCTGGGGAGAGGTCGCAGAGATGATAAGGATCTGACCCAGGCAGTAAGGCTTCCAAGTCGATGCTCTTGACCTAACATTAACACAGTTCTGCCTCAGGACCCCGCCGTGCTGACCCAGCACAAAAAGGGCACAGGCGAGTGGGAGGTCATTCCAGAAGACAGATCACTGGAGCTGGTCTTTGATGACAACTAGTATTTGCAAGGACTTAGTGTGATAGAATGGAGGTGTGCCGCCTGACAGAGGGTTCAAGGGCATTGATTTGGGAGTTAGAATCCTCACTATACAATTCACCAGTGGTATAACGTCCAGTGAGTTTCTAAGTATCTACGTCTCCGTTTTCTCACGTGTAAAACGGGAATCACCATTCCTAGCTTAAGATGCTGTTGTGGCAGACGAAATGAACTCAGGCATTTCGGATGCTCTCTGCGCTGTGCCGTGCTTAAAAAATGTGCAGGAAGTGGAGGCAAATATTTCTTCCCAGCTTCACTCATCTCCTGCTTCCTTGCAACCTTCTTGCTTTCACCCTTTCTCTCTCCTGCTTCTGGCTATGACCCACCTCCATTCTCTTTAAGGAACATTGGAGGTTAGTCTTGCTTTGTCTGTCTCACTTTGTTCAGCTTTTTCCTCATCCTCTCTGGAACAACTGTTAAGTAACTCTCTTCCATTTTCTTTCCAAGTGCCTTTTCCTATGTCCATTTTTATGTATATATTTTTAAATGTCACTTATTTATTTATTTTTGGTTGTGCTGGATCTTCATTGCTGCCTGAGGGCTCTCTCTCTAGTTGCCGCGAGCGGGGCCTGCTCTTCCTCGCCAGGCACCAGCTTCCCACGGCAGCGGCTTCTCCTACTGTGGAGCACAGGCTCTAGAGCACACGGGCTTCAGTGGTGCACAAGCTTAGCTGCTCTGCAGCAAGTGGACTCTTCCCAGACTAGGGATCAAATGTGTCCCTGCGTTGGCAGGCAGATTCTTATCCACTGTACCACCGGGTAAGTCCCCTACGTTCATTCTTAAATATTGATGTTTCCATGGGTCCCACTATGAGTCATCTCATCTCTCCCCATTCTACATACCTGTGTAATCTGTGCATCAGTATACTGACAACTCCCAAATCTGTATGTCTGGAGTGGGTCACTCTTTTGAGGTCCTGACCCACATTTCCACCTACCGTCTCTACTGGGATGTCCCAAAGCTACGTGTCCAGATTGGAACCATTCTTTTCATCCCTAAGCCTGCTCTTCCTCTTGGCATCCCAATCTTAGCAACTGGCACCAACACCCATTCAATTGCCCAAGCTAGAAACTGGGAGTTGTTCTAGAATGCTCTTACCATTCCACCTCCACATCTAATTAGTCACCGAGTCTTGTTGATTTCACCTCTTCTGACACCTTCCCCTTCGCTCTAGCTCCACTGTCTGCCTGGTTTAGACTATAGGCCATGACTTTACCAGTTTACGCAGGGCTTCCTAACAAAACTCCTTCTCGCCAGATTTTGCTGTCCTTTAATGCATCCTCTTACATCGGAAGTTGACAAACTTTTTCCGTAAAGGATCAGATAGCAACTATTTTAGGTTTTGTGGCCGTAGGGTCTCCATTAAAACTAGGGGATTCCACCATGGCATGCAAAAGCAGTGACTGACAACGCGTAAATCAATGGACGTGGCTATGTTCCAACCAAATTTTATTTAGAAAATCAGGAGCTGGATGGATTGGGCTCATGAGCCATAATTTGCCCATGCTTGTACTACATTATAGCCAAAGTGGGTCTAACAAAGCTAAGGGTCCCATTCATTCATCTGTTGAAAACCTTTCTGATCTCCCAGGGCTGTCAAAATAAAGTCTAAAACCCTTAATATGGTTATAAGTTCCTTTGTAATCTGTCCCCCCTTCTTCTCCTCCATCCCCTTTTCCTCATCCTCCTTCTCCTCCTTCTTCTGTCCATTCATCACATGTTCCTTGTGCTTCAACTTTCCCAGCTACTACAGATCCTAGAGGATATTGTGAATTTGTTCATCTTTGTGCTTGTACATGTGCTGATTCTTCTGCCCCCAAATGCTGCTTCTCCTCATGTATTTAGCACACGGGTATTCTTTCCCAAAATTCAAATTAATTGTCATTGCCTATTTGAAGTCTCCCATACCAAAACCTGGGAAAAATAGTATTTCTTGTGGAAATAATTGTCAGTATTTCACTGACAAATTGAGAGGTCTTTGATGATAGAACCTATCTATCATTCATTTCAGCTTTTTGATGACTAAAGGAACTCTCATTTTTCACTGTACATAAGAGGAAATTGAGGCACAGGAAAACCATGGTATGAACTTGAGGCCACATAGCAAAGAAGTCTCTATGCTGGAACTGAAACCTGAAAAATACAAAGCCTGAATTCAAAACCTCTGCTCTCTCTACTTCACTTTGAAAGTCAGGAAGAAAGATCTTTGTCCAGTGTCTACCTATTTAATAGCATGAAAAAAATAGGCTTTCTCCATACCCATGAAAGCCTTCAACAGAGGAACAGCAGAAATGGGATTCTGTGTAGATCCTTCAGGAGAAGCTATGTGATCTTTCTCTTTCCTTTTACCCTCGTTCTTCCGGGCAAGCCGATGAATGCTACACGTTAAGTTCCAAGGGTCACTGCTGCCTAAAAGAGATTTCGTGGAGTCCCCTAACTGGCCGAGTAAGTCTTCTTCGGATGCTGGCTCACTTTTCTGGCCCTTTCTGTGTGCATCCTTCACAGAGTAACTCATTCTGCAAGCAGATGAACTTTCCTACCTTCTCGGTGTGCTCACAACACAGTGGACAATGAAGTTCACGGTCCCCACGGTGATCCGGTCTCATGGTACACACATTACTGTACAGGGAGTGCAGGCTGATACCGCGCTCTGTGGTAAAGGATGATGTGAAAAGGCCAAAAATGGAAATACAAAACTCAAGTTTATCCCTTCTCCAGGGGATCTTCCTGACCCAGGGATCAAACCCAGGTCTCCTTCAGTGCAGCCAGGTTCTTCACCAACTGAGCCACCAGGGAAGCTCAAGACATTGAAGGCCCAACTCAACTGATTACCTTTCCATGATGCCTTCCTTTATTTTCTCAAGCGTACTTAGTCTGCCACGTTCTCCATAAGCCCATTACCCTTTGTTCACTTTGCTCACTTCATTCAAGTGTCTAGCCGCTGTACTAAAATTATTGATCTGTGTGTCTTATGTCCCAACCAGCAGTCCCTTAAGGATAAAGATAGAGTCTTAGACATTTTTGTATAGGTCACTCACTTCCCTAACACCCTTACCCCTTCCCTGGAATTATCACTGCTTGATATGTATTTTCTGCTCAATGAACATAAAAATGAATGAATGACTCCTGGATATAAAATATTAAAAACACGCAGACACAAAGAAGAAAAGGTTCATCCCTACTAGGGATATGAGAAAAGGCTATGTAGAGAAGACGGCATAAAAATTGAGCCTCGAGAAATTATTAAAAGTGTTCCTACAAGAAAGGGGAGGACACTCTTAGGGAGGAAGGAATATGAGCAAAGGTAGGGAGAAATGAAAGAATGTGACCAATTTGGGGAATGATGATTACATTGATCTGGCTGGAGCTAAAAAGCAGAGAGCCAGTATGGCACTAGATAGGAAGGTGGGGGTGGGGTCAGATAATGATGATCTTGATGTCCCCTCTGAGGGCTATAGATTTTATTATGGGGTCAATGGAGAGTCACTGCGGGGAGTTACATTCAGACATGCATTCTAGGAGGTTAGGTGTGGACTAATCAGAGGGTGAGAGACTGGAAGCCATGAGACCCTTCAGAAGTTGCAGCCTTCATCCCTGTCTAGAGGATGGATGGAGAAGATGCAGACCAAGACCATGAATGTGAAGGTGGAGACGAAGGACAGTTTAATAGATTTTTAGGAAATTACTCAACAGGAACTCTAATTTTGCAGGAAAAAATTAAGAAGCCCAGACACAGAGAAAGGAACTGATGAGACTGTGAACTAGGGAAGGCAGAATCAGATCATCAAGTGATTTGAAACGCTAAGGCAGAGGCCTTCCTGAAGGAAATGGTGCAAACTCAGAAGTCAAAGGAGTGTTCCTGTGAACAGGGAACCCATACTTCACATTTTACAGGGCTTGAAAGACTGGTGAGGAAAGCCGGGTTCTTGGATGAGGTTCGAATTGGAGCTGATCACCAGGGGCAACACGTGCATGACTAACAACCCCATAACAGGCCCTTCCTCATGACTGTAATGGGAGCTACGCTGACAGATGTGACGGGTGTTCTCAGCAACCCTTGGGGAGGGACAACTGCAGCCCTCACTTACAAAACCGGGTGAGACTCACTCTTGAAACATCCTAGCTGTTGGTGTGTGAGCATGCTGGGTTCTTTACAAGCACGCTGAAAGTTTCCTTCACCCATTTAGAACATTTATTCATGCTTCTTAGTTTGTTGGCAAGAAACTCATCAATTTCTCATAATCGCTTTTCAAAAGAGCCCTCATGTCCCTGCTGGGGCTCACTTCCATTACCTGTAAAAGAGGGATGATATACCAGCTCCTTTGAAAAGTGATTAGGAGAAATTGATGAGTTTCTTGCCAACAAACTAAGAAGCATAAATAAATGTTCAGGGTTAGCAGCAGTATTTTACAAGTCAAAAATGTACCTGGCATTTATAATATTTCTCCATATTTCTGTGGCCTGTTTCTAAATGATTTGTGCAAATCATAGAGTTGGCTTTTTTTTTACCCTCATAGAGAAAAATTTTTTCTCTTAAAAAAGAAGTGATAATGAGACTTCCCTGGGGACCCCGTGGCTAAGGTGCCATGCTCCCAATGCAGGGGGTCAGGATTTGATCCCTAGTCAGAGAACTAGATCTCATAGGCCGCAACTGAGAGTTTGATGCCACAATGAAGAGTGAAGATCCCAAGTGCTGCAGCTAAAACCCAGTGAAGTCAAATACATATATATGTTAAAGGGAAGTGATGCTTTGCTAACAGAAAACATATCAGAAATGTTGAGTGTGGTCTTCCCAATGCCACTCAGAGGCAAAGGAGCACCAACAGTATGAACCATGGCTCTGAATCAGCAGAAAGCAAATGGAGCAGACCACTAGGCCAGGAAAGAAGATTCTAGAGCTTGCCCCCTCTCAAAAGGCCCCAAAGGTGGCCACCAATGGCTTGCCACATCTCTGCAAGAACTTGGAAACTAAGATGGGAAAGAATAGCTCAACGTCATAAAATGTGCCCTCTGATTAAAAATGGATACTTATGGGGAAGCCTGGCAAAAACATAGACTAGGGAGGACTGGAGACTTTGTTTTTAAATAGCCTGGGTCCCCTGCATTGGGAGCTTGAAGTCTTAACCACTGGACCGCCAGGGAAGGCCCAAGGCTTTTAAAATTTTTTCACCAAGTTTTCTCTGTGACATATATTATGCTCAGAGGTTTGTTTAGAAAACACTTCCACTCTTTTGTTCTCTGTAGCCCTCACTAAGCCATTAAGACAAGATTATTGTGATTGTTATTATTTCCATGTAAGAGCCGAAGGAACTGAATCTCAGAGAGAGAGGCAGTCACTAGCAGGACTGTGATGCCTGGCTCCCAGTTCACCTCCTCCACATACACAACCCAATAGCAAGCTCCCCAAGAGCAGAACCATGGCTTCTATTTCCCTTCATGCCTAATCTATGCTCCAAGTGAGTGCTTCCTGACTCAGCTGTCTTATTTGCTTGTATATGTATTCACTCCACGCATAGGTACATGTGTGCATGCTCAGTTGCTTCTCTTGTGCCCAACTCTTTGCAACTGTAGCTCACCTGGCTCCTCTGTCCATGGGATTCTCCAGGCAAGAATACTGTGGAGTGGGTTGCCATGCCCTCCCTTAAGGAATCTTCCCAACCCAGGGATCAAATTCACATCTGCATCTCCTGCATTGCAGGTAGATTCTTTACCCACTGAGCCACCTGGGAAGCGCCCACATACAGGTAGTGGGCACCAAATAATGCTGCTGCGGATAATGAATAACTTACATGCAAACTAAATTCTGCTTGAAACCTGGCAGGGGAAGAGTGTGAGGAAAAGAAACAGAAAGAGCATTTCGGATTGAGCCTATAGGAAGAAACCCAAGCAGAAAACAGTATTTGAAAAGACTGGCATAATAGCTGTTGCCAGTGAAGGAAGAATGATATTGGGGAAATATAGGGGGCCTTAATCCACTTCCTTTAAGCCAGGGCTTCTCAAACTGGCGTGTAGCAGAATCACCTGGAGATCAATGGGAAAATGCAGAGGCCCAAGCTCCTTGAAGGAGGATTGGGTCTAGCCCTTGGAATTTTACCAGAGTTCCCCAGGTAGTTCTGACTTTGGCCAAAGTTTGAGGATATTCTAAGCAGACTTTTCTCAGGGGTGATACTGAATAACCATGACTGAATTTTCTCTGGTTCTTTCCTGGCATCATAAAGGGCATGAGGCTTCTGGTAGAGGTCAGTGGTTGACCTCTGCTTGATACAGGGTACTGCCTATGTATAAACCACAAGAATTAGTCAAAGCTGCCAGTCTCTCGTTAGGACTTGAGGAGAGGGAGCTGGTGGTGGGGAAGCTCTCTAGGGCCCCATCACCCATGGAAGGAATATTATTTTACCTGCATGCTCATGACGCCTTCCCCAACACACACTTCTGCCCTTTAAACAAAGTTTCAGCCAATGAACGCTGATGAACCCACGACCATGTCCCCAGGTCTGGAGCACTGAGTCAGTCTCAGAGGGCAAGCAGTCAACTCTCTACCTGCAGAGGTCTCCCAGGCTGGCAGAAGAGACCAGAGCTCAGTGAAATAGCATCGTAANGAAGTCAAATACATATATATGTTAAAGGGAAGTGATGCTTTGCTAACAGAAAACATATCAGAAATGTTGAGTGTGGTCTTCCCAATGCCACTCAGAGGCAAAGGAGCACCAACAGTATGAACCATGGCTCTGAATCAGCAGAAAGCAAATGGAGCAGACCACTAGGCCAGGAAAGAAGATTCTAGAGCTTGCCCCCTCTCAAAAGGCCCCAAAGGTGGCCACCAATGGCTTGCCACATCTCTGCAAGAACTTGGAAACTAAGATGGGAAAGAATAGCTCAACGTCATAAAATGTGCCCTCTGATTAAAAATGGATACTTATGGGGAAGCCTGGCAAAAACATAGACTAGGGAGGACTGGAGACTTTGTTTTTAAATAGCCTGGGTCCCCTGCATTGGGAGCTTGAAGTCTTAACCACTGGACCGCCAGGGAAGGCCCAAGGCTTTTAAAATTTTTTCACCAAGTTTTCTCTGTGACATATATTATGCTCAGAGGTTTGTTTAGAAAACACTTCCACTCTTTTGTTCTCTGTAGCCCTCACTAAGCCATTAAGACAAGATTATTGTGATTGTTATTATTTCCATGTAAGAGCCGAAGGAACTGAATCTCAGAGAGAGAGGCAGTCACTAGCAGGACTGTGATGCCTGGCTCCCAGTTCACCTCCTCCACATACACAACCCAATAGCAAGCTCCCCAAGAGCAGAACCATGGCTTCTATTTCCCTTCATGCCTAATCTATGCTCCAAGTGAGTGCTTCCTGACTCAGCTGTCTTATTTGCTTGTATATGTATTCACTCCACGCATAGGTACATGTGTGCATGCTCAGTTGCTTCTCTTGTGCCCAACTCTTTGCAACTGTAGCTCACCTGGCTCCTCTGTCCATGGGATTCTCCAGGCAAGAATACTGTGGAGTGGGTTGCCATGCCCTCCCTTAAGGAATCTTCCCAACCCAGGGATCAAATTCACATCTGCATCTCCTGCATTGCAGGTAGATTCTTTACCCACTGAGCCACCTGGGAAGCGCCCACATACAGGTAGTGGGCACCAAATAATGCTGCTGCGGATAATGAATAACTTACATGCAAACTAAATTCTGCTTGAAACCTGGCAGGGGAAGAGTGTGAGGAAAAGAAACAGAAAGAGCATTTCGGATTGAGCCTATAGGAAGAAACCCAAGCAGAAAACAGTATTTGAAAAGACTGGCATAATAGCTGTTGCCAGTGAAGGAAGAATGATATTGGGGAAATATAGGGGGCCTTAATCCACTTCCTTTAAGCCAGGGCTTCTCAAACTGGCGTGTAGCAGAATCACCTAGAGATCAATGGGAAAATGCAGAGGCCCAAGCTCCTTGAAGGAGGATTGGGTCTAGCCCTTGGAATTTTACCAGAGTTCCCCAGGTAGTTCTGACTTTGGCCAAAGTTTGAGGATATTCTAAGCAGACTTTTCTCAGGGGTGATACTGAATAACCATGACTGAATTTTCTCTGGTTCTTTCCTGGCATCATAAAGGGCATGAGGCTTCTGGTAGAGGTCAGTGGTTGACCTCTGCTTGATACAGGGTACTGCNATTCTAAGCAGACTTTTCTCAGGGGTGATACTGAATAACCATGAATGAATTTTCTCTGGTTCTTTCCTGGCATCATAAAGGGCATGAGGCTTCTGGTAGAGGTCAGTGGTTGACCTCTGCTTGATACAGGGTACTGCCTATGTATAAACCACAAGAATTAGTCAAAGCTGCCAGTCTCTCGTTAGGACTTGAGGAGAGGGAGCTGGTGGTGGGGAAGCTCTCTAGGGCCCCATCACCCATGGAAGGAATATTATTTTACCTGCATGCTCATGACGCCTTCCCCAACACACACTTCTGCCCTTTAAACAAAGTTTCAGCCAATGAACGCTGATGAACCCACGACCATGTCCCCAGGTCTGGAGCACTGAGTCAGTCTCAGAGGGCAAGCAGTCAACTCTCTACCTGCAGAGGTCTCCCAGGCTGGCAGAAGAGACCAGAGCTCAGTGAAATAGCATCGTAAATGTGTAACAACAACAAAAAAGATGAGAGCCAGTGGCTGGAAGGCTAACTCCACCGGGGCCAGGAGAAGTTCCCAGAGGAAGTGACATTTGGAAAGTACATGCACATCAGGCAGGGAAGGGGAAGCAAGCTCTGGGTAGAGAAAGCAGCTGGTGGCAAGGCCAGAGGGCTGCCCAGGCAGAGCAGGACTAACATGCAAGGGGTGGCTGAAAGGCAGGACACGGGGACCAGACATGGGGAGCAGCGGGGCCAGATGGGGAGGGCCTGGAGGCCACCGAAAGCAGTGTAGGCTTCATCTAAACGGTCAAGAGCCTTCAGCTCCTTGTTACCTTCCCCTCCCCTCCTTGTTACCTTCCCCTCCCACTGGTTCTTTCTATTTTATGCCTCCCCTTTAGGAGACTTGAGAAGAGAGAAAAGAAAAGGAGGAAGGGAGAGGGTGCAAAGGGAGAAGGGAGAAAGGAAGAGAGACCTTCCAGTTCCTTTTTGTTGGTCCCACCCTGACATGCTGGTGCTTGTGTCTTGTAAAGAACTAGCAATATAACGATTTCTGGCTTCAAAAGAGACGTGTGTGCTGAACTTCGACCCAGGAGGGCTGGGCTCAATTCTTGGGGCACAGTTTAGGTAGAACAAGTAGAGTTTAGAGATTCCCAAACTCTCGACTTCAAAGGTCATCCCTCACCTGCCATGATTTTATATAGGCTTGTAGCATCTATCGATGGAGAAAATATGAAAGGAAAAAAAATCCATTAATTCAGGAGCACTCTAGAGTAAATTTGCATTCATTCTATACAATAGCATCCACACAAATAATAACATATAGACAAATATCTGTAACATGTGATAAGCCAAAGGTTATTCATTGGTGGGACCGATGCTAAGACTGAAGCTCCAATACTTTGGCCACCTGATGTGAAGAACTGACTCACTGGAAAAGACCCTGATGCTGGGAAAGATTGGGGGCAGGAGGAGAAGGGGCAAAAAGGATAAGATGGTTGGATGGCTTCACTGACTCAATGAACATGAGTCTGAGCAAGCTCCAGGAGATGGTGAAGGACAGGGAAGCGTCACATGCTGCGGTCCATGGGGTCATAAATAGTCGAACCATATTGAGTGACTGAACAACAACAAAATGCCTTAATATGTAAAGAGTTCTTACAAATTAATAAGAAAAAGACCAACAAACCAATAGTATTTAAAAAATGGATGGCAAGGGACATTTGCAATGGTGTTCATAGAAAAAAAAAACATTACAACTACCTTAATTTTTCTCATAATGAAAATATTTTTGTATATGAAATATCATTCTTCTTAACCTGTTAGAGTTACAAAGACTAAAATGTTTGAAACCTATACAGTGGAAAGGATATGTGGGAAAGGAAAGTGGGGAAATGCCAATTTCATTCATCACTGGGAAAATGTAAATGGAACAAATTATGTGGAAGACAATTTGACTATATCAAATTTTAAAATATATTCTTGCTTGCACAGAATCCCACTTGTAGAAATTTATGCTGCATATAAAATCACACTTGCTCACAAAGAATGCAGAATGAACTGGATTTGATAAGTGGCAGTTAGAATGCAACTTTGTTTCTCTCACCGTGTCCTTTACGTTATCCTCCCATGCATAGAAAGTCTCCATCATTTCAAAGCACACACCAGTGTATTTACCGGAACTCTGAATAATCTTCAGGATGGACCACATAAAGAGGAACTAGAGAAAGGGGCGGGATTTCACCTGGCCAGCAGTGCTGTGCCCTCTGGGCTGGATGGTTTATTTGAGTTTCCCGGAAATCCCACCCTTGGGAAGTTTGCTAACAATTTCCTAAATGCAGGAGGCCTCCTCCTGTGTTGCTGTTATTCAGTTGCTAAGACTTCCCTGTCCTTCACTGTCTCCTTGAGTTTGCTCAAACTCATGTCCATTGAGTCAGTTATGCCTGCCAACCATCTCATCCTCTGTAGCCCCCCTCTCCTGCCCTCCATCTTTCCCAGCATCAGGGTCTTTTCCAGTGAGTTGGCTCTTCACGTCAGGTGGCCAAAGTACTGGAGCTTCAGCATCAGTTCATCTTCCTCCTGCGTGTTCCCTTTAATTTCTGCCTTAGGCCCTGGACAGTCCCTTTGTTTGATCTCTCTGAAACCCCACTGGGAAAAGTCTTTTCCAAATAGCCCTTGTCTCTCTCTCTCCTTCTTTCTGTCTCTTCTGCAGGTCTTATTTCTTCCTTTCTATTACTATTTCATTTTCTTTATATTTTTTTAGCTGCACCTCATGGTATGTGGGATCTTAAGTTCCTGTTCAGGAATTGAACCTGTGCCCTGTGATGGAAGCACAGCATCAAAACCACTGGATTGCCAGGAGATTCACCTGCTGATCCTTTTTAGATGCTCAGAACCCAGGTTCTTCTAGCCTTTGTTGGAGGAAGCATCCTTGTTCCCAGAAAGATGCTCTCTCTTTCTGCCACCTCAGCCCAGCCCGGCCTCTCCTCACTGATTTTAGAGTCCCGAGCTCAGGCCCCAGAATCTGATGCCATGCTCTTTGAGAGTCTTTGCTGAACCTTTCTCATTGGACTTAACCCAACCTACCTTTTGGAAGGAGGTGGGGAGTGGACTGAAGTCAACTTGACCACACTCTCGAAGAGTTCTCCCTCCCCAGCCTCACCCCTGTCTGCCCTCTGAAGACCCACGTCAGGGGATGGTCCACGCTGGCTGTACATCTCAGCAGGACCTGCTTAGGTGGGTTAGGGCCTCATTTAGGATTGGGGAGGGAGATATTTACTACTGACTGTGTTGTTTCTTGGGATTTGGAGACTCAACTAAGGCTAACCCTGAGAGGCTCAGTCTAAGGCTGAGAAACTGAGCCTAAAAGAGCCTCCATTTACCATCCTGTTATATGTACATACCCGGAGAAGGCAATGGCAACCCACTCCAGTACTCTTGCCTAGAAAATCCCATGGACGGAGGAGCCTAGTAGGCTGCAGTCCATGGGGTCGTGAAGAGTCGGACATGACTGAGCGACTTCACTTTCACGCATTGGAGAAGGAAATGGCAACCCACTCCAGTGTTCTTGCCTGGAGAATCCCAAGGGCAGGGGAGCCTGGTGGGCTGCCATCTATGGGGTCGCACAGAGTCGGACACGACTGAAGCGACTTAGCAGCAGCAGCATATGTACATACCACATACATCATTTACAGCACTGTTTAAAATAGGAAAACATAACCTAACTGTCTGATAAGTAAATCATGAAACAATCATATAATAATATGCATATGTCATTATAGGAAAAATTCTACACTATATATTATTGAGCTAAGAAAAGAAGTACAGTGCAGAACACGGTAGCCTCCATGTCTTAAAAGGACATTTTGTCACATACACAGTAGCTTCTGCATAGAAGTTTTGGAGAGGGGGTTGGTGAGAAGACCTACTATTGACTGTGTAACATTTTATGTGCCTTAAATTTTTACAAAGATGTATTAGCTTTGTAATTTTAAAACCTATTATTAACAGAAAAAAGAATAAAGACCACCATCGATCCTTTTTAGAAAGCACTGGTTTTATTTACAAAAACAAAAAACAAACAAAAAAAATACACTTTTATTCAAACAATTGTCGATTAAAAAAAGATGTACAACTTGAGAGTTGTGAGTTAAGTTTTAATTCGGGCAAAATGAGGCCTGCAGACCAGGATAGCTCTGAGAGATTGCTCCAAAGTGGCAGTGGGCAAGGTTTTGGTGAAGGCGGAGTTCAATGTCATGAAACACTCGTTTTACAAAAGGTTTTTTGTTAGTCACGAGGATCTGATGTCACCAGGAAGGGATTTAATGCTTCTCTAGATATTGGGCTTCCCTGGTGGCTCAGAAGGAAGATAATCCTCCTGCAATGCAGGAGACCTGGGTTCCATCCCTGGGTTGGGAAGATCCCCTGGAGAAGGGAAAGGCTGTCCACTCCAGTATTCTGGCCTGGAGAATTCCATGGATTGTATAGTCCATGGGGTCACAAAGAGTCAGACACAACTGACTTTCACTTTATGAGATGCAAGGATTGAGATCATAAAATCTGTTCCTAAAAACATCCAGCTATCTAAAGACCTGTCCCACCAGATTCCCTGGAGCACAGAGGGCCTCACTCCACCATGAACTCCCTCAGGGTTTGTTGAAGGTCAACAGCTACAGTAGCATGAGGTCCAATCTCAGTAGAGGCAGATGGCAAAGGCCTTTTGTTGTTCAGTCATTAGCAAGGTTCTTGAGTGAGTGAGTGACTGAAGTCGCTCAGTCGTGTCTGACTCTTTGAGACCCTATGGACTGTAGGCTACCAGGCTCCTCTGTCCATGGGATTTTTCCAGGCAAGAGTACTGGAGTGGGTTTCCATTTCCTTCTCCATGGCAAGGTTCTTGGTAAGTGCCAATTTGTAGTTGACAGAATATAGAAATACATAAAGGGAAAAAAAAAAGGAATCTACAGAAACTATCTAGAAAGAAAAAATGAAAAACATATACTCCATAATTTTTTTTTTAATTCATCTCCCAGCCTCTCTGTCCTGAGCAAAGTTAGCACTGAATTGTTAAATTAAAAAAAAAAAAAAAAAGGATTCATGTTGATGTATGGCAGGATTCATGTTGATGTATGGCAAAACCAATACAANTGTGTCTCTTTCAGTTCTGGTTTCCTCGGTGTATATGCTCAGCAGTGGGATTGCTGGGTCATAAGGCAGTTCTATTTGCAATTTTTTAAGGAATCTTCACACTGTTTTCCATAGTGGCTGTACTAGTTTGCATTTCCACCAACAGTGTAAGAGGGTCCCCTTTTCTCCACATCCCCTCTAGCATTTATTGCTTGTAGACTTTTGGATCGCAGCCATTCTGACTGATGTGAAATGGTACCTCATTGTGGTCTTGATTTGCATTTCTCTGATGATGAGTGATGTTGAGCATCTTTTCATGTATTTGTTAGCCATCCGTATGTCTTCTTTGGAGAAATGCCTATTGAGTTATTTGGCCCATTTTTTGATTGGGTCGTTTATTTTTCTCGAGTTGAGCTGTATAAGTTGCTTGTATATTTTTGAGATTAGTTGTTTGTCAGTTGCTTCATTTGCTATTGTTTTCTCCCATTCAGAAGGCTAATTGAAGGATAATTGCTTTACAGTATTGTGTTGGTTTCTACCAAACATCAACATGAATCAGCCATAGGTATACATATGTACCCTCCCTCTTGAACCTCCTTCTCACCCCTCTAGGTTGTTTCAGAGCCCTGGTTTGAGTACCCTGGGTCATACAGCAAATTAGGAAATGAAATCTTCACCAGTCATTTAGGAAGCCCCTGTCAGCACTAGTAGGTAATCTGCCCGATAGATCTCTGCCATTCACTGAAGGAAAGTAATTTTGCAATAAGCAACCTGCTTTTTTTTTCCCCTTTGGCCTTGTATAACTTCTTTTTTGTGCTCCCTTCTGCCTGTAGAAGTTTGCCATTTTGTACAGCTTCATGAAGCTCCTTTCTATTTGTTAGATTGGATACTGCCTGATTTGAATCAAATTTTGCTGAAATAAATTCTAAAAAAATTTAGTATATTTCAGTTTATCTTTTAATAACACCAGTCTTCTTTGTTTCTCTTAACCAGTCCTGCCACTCTTCTCTCCTGTATTAGTTTGTTATCTATTGCTACATAACAAACCACCCTCAAAACTTAGTGGCTTTAAAACAGTCATCTAATTTTCTTCATAAATCTGTGGGTCAGCAGGTTGGGCTAGGTTCAGCTGGGCAGTTCTTCTCAGTTTGCCTAAGTTCATATAGAAGCTGGTGGATTCATAACTGCACTTATATCTGCCTGTGCAGGCTGTGGGTTAACAGCAGGCCAGAGGGGATGACAGAAGATATGAACTCAGAGTTGTGATTTTTTAAAGGTCACTGATTTAACAGTTTCTGGTAATACCCTGCATCTCCCCTATTGAAATGTTTAGAAATCCAAACCTGTAAGAAAGCATTCCTAAAGTAAGCATATTGAGAAGATTCTTTGTTCTTTTACACACATTTTAAAAATTATTAAGCTTCTGTCACATTACCAACACTTAAAATTTATAAGAATGGTTAAATATACATACATATAATATTAGAAAAATAAAACCACCAAGACAAACTATAAAGTTTTATAAATTCTTTTTTATGCTGGACTTATGTTTTTAGATTAGTTTTCATGCTGTATATATGACTGCTGCTGCTGCTACTGCTGCTTAGTCACTTCAGTCGTGTCCAACTCTGTGCGACCCCATAGACGGCAGCCCACCAGGCTTCTCCCATCCCTGGGATTCTCCGGGCAAGAACACTGGAGTGGATTGCCATTTCCTTCTCCAATGCATGAAAGTGAAAAGTGAAAGTGAAGTTGCTCAGTTATGTCTGACTCTTCGCTACCCTATGGAGTGCAGCCTACCAAACTCCTCCGTCCATGGGATTTTACACACAAGAGTACTGGAGTGGGATGCTATCACGAGAGTACTGGAGTTTAGTGGCTAATAAAAAAGATAATGCTTAATTTTTAATCCCTGGGGAAGTCATAACCTCAGCTAGCATGAGTTCAGCCAGGATTCTCTTGGGAGTCATTCTTCTGTTTGCAAGCTGATTGCAAATATCAAAGAAAAATAGAAATAATATCATTTATTGATACCATGCTTTTAAAAATCAATTGAGTTTAGTCTTTATTTATTTTAGTATCAGGTCACAAAAGAGTCGGATATGACTAAGCAACTAAACAGGGACGACAACAGTTTATATAATGTTAAATTGTGTAAGCTGCCTCAAATTCTTTTAGAAGTAAGAGGAAGTAAAAATCTCCTTTGTCTATCTGAAATGGACCATTTCTGGTTAATAAAAGAAAGACATGGACATAGCTGGAAAAATTTAAAATATAAATAATCACAGTAGTNAGTCTGTTGTTTCATGTTCAGTTCTAACTGTTGCTTCCTGACCTGCATACAGATTTCTCAAGAGGCAGGTTAGGTGGTAAGAATTTTCCACAGTTTGCTGCGATCCACACAGTCAAAGGCTTTGGCATAGTCAACTCAACAACACAAGCAAACAACCTCAAGGGATATACATAAAAATATCTTTGAGTTCTACTTCAGCAACTGAGGCCCCCACCCAGGTTGTTATTCAGTTGCTAAGGCATGTCAACTCTTTGTGATCCCATAAACTGCAGCAGGCAGGCTTCCCTGTCCTTCATTATCTCCCTGAGTCTGTCCACCCAGGTGGAGAATGGTAAATTCAGGCTGAGCACAAGATCCCTGGAACACAGCCCTGTTACCTCACCAGCAAGCAGTCAGAAGAAAAAATTCCCTAAAGCCCCTACCCCAGATTTTGTCTATAAAATCTTCCAGAAACCCACTGGGGTTTCTGAGCATGAGCTACGCTTTCTCCTTGCTTGGCCCTGAAGCAAAACTTTCTCTGCTCCAAACTCCCACATTTCAATTGGGCCTCACTGTGCTTCATGGGGTATGCAAACTTGCATTTAGTAACAGGTGCAGGGTGTGACCAGCCTTGTCTTACTCTGCATTTTCTTCTCCCCAGGGCCTTCTGGGTCTCCCCTTGGATGTCTCACAGATCCCCCGTGGTGGGTGCTGTGGCATGCTGCCCAGATCTTTCAGGATCCTGTCCCAGATGTTGAGTGTTGGGTGCTGATAGTGAAGAGCTGAGCACTTCCCTGGGTACCACCTGTGGCTGAAGGGAGCTGTCTTGCCAAATGTGCATGCCTCTTTCCTGGGGCAGCCTGTGTCCAATGACTGATTGGTTCAGGGGTCCAGAGTCCCAGCCCCTTTCTCTCAATTGAGTTCACTCTGAAGTTTCATCCTAGCTCCAGAGCTCCTATAGGGTCCGCTGAAGCCTCTGTTTCAGCCATAATGCTCTTCAACTCTTCTCTCTATGCAATGCTGCTTCCCTCACAGACTCTGAAAATCCTCCCCTCAAACCACCTGTACACAAGTTTCCATCTTGGAGTTATTATTTTTTTTCCAGCTTAAGATATTCCCCCCAACTCAACTTGGATCCTGCATTAACCCCCTAATCTGACTCTTGATTCCATTTTGGCCATCCTTCACAGTAGATCTGAAATGATCTTTTCAAACACAACCTGACCACTCCACATCCTTGCTGAAAGTCCTCTAGTAGCTTCTCGTTGTTCTTAAGGGCTTCCCCCAGTGGCTCAGAGGTAAAGAATCCACCTGCAATGCAGGAGCCGCAGGAGACGTGCGTTCAATCCCTGGGGTGGGAAGATCCCCTGGAGGAGGAAATGGCAACCCACTCTAGTATTCTCGCCTGGAGAAGCCCATGAACAGAGGAGCCTGGTGGGCTACAGTTCATACAACTGAAGCGACTCAGCATGTTCTTTTTAAAGTCCGTGTCCTAAACTCGGCCTACAAGTCTCTGCGTGATCCAGCCCCACCCTCGCCTATCTATCTCCATTCTTCCCACTTTGCTTGGTTTTTGCTTTTTGGCTACAGTGTTTTTGTTTTTCAGTTTCATGCATTTTTTTTTTTCCAGCTTCATGCATGTGTCTACCTCTTCCCTGCTCAGAGCCCTTGCATAGATTATTCCTGGGACTTGGAATCCCCATCATCTCCACCCCTCCAGACACAGTCCCTTTTTACTGCCCTGACTAGTCTCAGTTTAATGTGACTTCCTTAAGCTAGTTGTTGCTGTAATGCCACTGCCTCCCCTGCCCCCACATTAGATTAGGTTCCCATGAAATAAAGTTTCATAGGTCCCTGCCATTCTCTTGCACAGCACCCATCTTCATATAAAGATTTATTTTTATGTAGGCCCATCCCTAACTAGAGGCTCTAAGTATTTGAAATGTATGACTTAAACAAGCTAACAGCTATTAAACAAAATATATTCTATTCTTCTACCTTGACAAATACACACAATGGTCTGGAATTTGGTTCGAATTTGAATTCAAATTTGGATTTTGTTTGGAATTCTCAGGATTCCACAGCAGAATGTGGTGTTGTGGGGGAAGGCATCTCTTTGGATCCGCTTCTTTTCCCACCTCTGACACCATCTTCTCCCACAAGGGGACTCCTTTGCATCATGTGGACCTTCCTGTCTAAACAGCCCGATTCTGTCCAGAGTCTCCTGCCAACAGCCCCTCTTTGGCTAACCCCTGGGTCTAGGGATGTGTATGTGAGTAGTGTGATCTACTCTTGGGAGGGCAAACCCAGGAAAGAGGTCCATGTGGGCCCTAAAAGTGGGCTTGGGGCCCTTTGCACAGAGAATTCCTAAGTATGTGAGTATAGTCCGGAAGGGTATGGGCCGGGGAGGCCTGGACTCCTCACTGCAAGGGACACAGCCAGAAGAGAGCCTGAGAGAAGCCTTCCAAAACACAGGGCCCAGGGCAGAGGCTATTCCTACCTGGGCCCAAGGGCAATAAATTCACATTCCTCTGGTTCATCAGTCTGTAAGCTCCACAAAGACGGGGCTGGAGATGGTCTGATTTACTGAGGGTCCCTCATGCCCAGCACATTGTTTGGTGCAGAGTAGGTGTTTAATCAATATTTGTCAAATGAATGAATGTACGAGAGGTAAACCAAGAAGAGGTCTGAGGATTTGGATCCATTACTGATGATCTATATTGTACAGGTTGTACAGGACTGCAAAAATGGGGGTGCAGGACAGAAGAGATGGGAAGGGAACCCCAGATCACAGGTCTGTCTCCCTTCCTCTCCTTCCTCTTTGCTCCCTACCCCACTCCTCCAGGACCTTTGCCTGCCTGGCCTCCCTCCGCATGGTCTAGCGTCCCTCTGTCTGCATCCTTTTACCTTTAGTTCCTTTGTCCACTGCTCTTTTTCTGTGGCCTGACCATCTATTTGTCTGATATGTATTTGTTTCTAGTTCTTGGTTGCAAGTCTTACCTTCCTCTCTCTCTTCTTCTGCCACTTTTACTCTTCTGGCCCCTTGTTCCCATTACCTCTTACTCCCTCTTGATCCCCTCTTGGAAACTTTCTTCTCTCTTCTAGTTCCCCTTGCCCCTTCGCCCATCTCTGCTTTGTGCCCATGTTCCTCTGTCTCCTTCAAACCAGATTGCTGGGGAACCCCCGACTTGTTCTGTCCTCTTGCCCAAGTCTATACTCACTGCCTCCTTAGCTAAGTCTTCCTGCCTCCCTTCCTCTGTTTTGTCCTTCCCAGAGTCCACCTGGTTTCATCTTTCTCATTCCCATTTCCTTGTCCCTGCTTGTCCTTGAGCCAGACAGTCTCAGCATGGGTCCCCCTCCTGCCAAGAAAACCCATGAAGCACCTTGTGGGTCCTCACTGGCTACTGCAGGTTCTTCTCTTTGTGCCCTTAGTCCTTTCCCCTGGCCCAGCCCTCACCCCCCAGTCTCCTTTCCCTGGTCAGTGGCGCCTGGTCTGAGCCCCAAGCGGTTCAACTTGCCTGAGCTTGTTTAGTCTGACTCCTTTAGCCCGTTAGAGGCTTAGCCCTCCCACCTCTCCTCTGAGCGCTCCAGTAAACAAGAGGATCAGTCCAGACCTGACAGCTGCTGGGGGGCAAGTGTCTGGCTAGACCAGACTAGGCCTGTGAAAGGGGCTGCAGTCAACACTTGCTATTTCTTCTTCACCAGGGAAATTCTGAGGCCTCTTTCCTGTGAATTTACCTTAGAACCACATTCCATGGGCATATGTATGGGGTCCCTAGTCTCCATGGTTCCCATTCCCATTTTGTGGCCTTGTTCCCAGGCCTTGGGTTTTGTTTGTTTGCTTGTTTCTCTTTTGCAAAAATAACACTAGATCCAGGCCATCACACCACTTGAATGATGGCTTCTGCTCCATAAAATGGAGGCCAAGTGTGGAAAGACAGGTGTCCTCTGATGGAGGTGTTTTTATATATGTGTAGCGACTTAGCAGCAGCAGCAGGAGAGAGAGAGAGAGAGAGGAGAGACCACCCCCACCCACNCAGGGTCGGGAAGATCCACTGGAGAAGGGCATGCAACTCACTCCAGTGTTCTTGCCTGGAGAAGTCCATGAACAGAGGAGCCTGGTGGGCTACAGTCCATGGGATGGCAAAGAGTCAGACACAACTAAGTAAGTGAGCGTGCACACATGTGGGACTTGAGATCCGACTCTACTGACATTTCATCAGTCTAGACTAAGCTCACTATTTTAGCCTGTAGAAAGCCTTATTGAACCCAAGTCAACCAAAGAGCATCTTTGCTATCCCCCTGCACAATTAACAACTTTGCAAGACATGGTCATTTTCTCCCAAGATTATCCCAGTTCCTCCTTGTAGGACAAATGTAGGTAGATTCCTCTAGCTCCTTCCTCCATGCTCTGGGAAATGAAATAGTCTACCCCTTGCAAGTGAAAAGCATGTATTTTCTTTAGTCCATTGTTGGCAAGCATGTAAGTTGATTTAGAGTTTCTGGAAGGCAGCTGAAGGGTGTTTATGTAAAATTAAATGTGGATAAACTTTGACACCAAAATTACACTTCTATAAGTTTCTTTATACACTGCCTCGGGATGACTTCCTAGAAGTGTGTTAAATATATGTGTATATGTGTGTGTATGTATGTATATATATATATATATATTTATCTTTAATCACAGCAGGATTTAAAATGCTAAAAAATTGGAGACAAAGCAATGAGGAATCGGGTATCAATATGTGATGTGCTCAGTCATTTCAATCATGTCCAACTCTTTGCAACCCCATGGACTGTAGCCCACCAGCTCCTCTGTCCACAGGATTTTCCAGGATACTGGAGTGCATTGCCAGCTCTCCTCCAGGGGATCTTCCTCACCCAAGGATTGAACCCAGGTCTCCTAAGTCTCCTGCATTGCAGGTTAATTCTCTACTGCTGACCCACTGGGGAAGCCCATAAATACATGATAGACTATGCAACTGATTACAGTGTAGACATTAACAATAAAGATGTAGTGCCCTAAGTAATATCATATAATTATGATATTAATGTATATGTTATTAATATGCTGTACAATATAATATTAAAAACATATATTAAGTGGGAAAAGTCTGATTAGTTCAATTTCTTTTTAAGAAATAAAAAATATATAGGAAGAGAGAAGTGTTAGGAAGGATGTGTTCTAAAGTTGCAAGAAGGTTATCTCTGAATAATAAATGTACATGTGGCTTTCCATCTTTTCTGTTGTGCCTTATTTTTTTTATAATGAGCATGTGTTGTTTTTTAACAGCTTGAAAATCAATAATATTCATCTGGAAATTCTTAAAATATGTACTTATCTGCTTCTATTTGAATAAAGTTTTATACTTGAAGTCCAATTTAATATTACCTTCTCTAGTAAATTTTTCTATAAAGGGCCAGATAGTAAATATCTTAGGCTTTACTGGCCAGACAGTCTCTGTTACAGCTACTTAACTCTGCTACTATAGAACAAAACCAGCTATAGACATTATGTAAACAAATGAGTTCGACTGTATTCTATTAAAACTAAATTTACAAAAACAGGTGGGGAGGGGGGGCACTGAATCTGGTTCATGGGCAATAAATAGCTTGTTCTACACCAGCATCAAGAATACATTTTTATCTTCCCACTTGGTGTTTGCAATCTGTTGCATATACCATGTACGAGTTAGTTTTTGCTGCATAACAAATCATTCCAAAACTTAGCAGCTTAAAACAGCAACCATCTATTTGCTTATGGATCTAAGGGTCAAAAGTTTGAGCCGAGACCAACTGGGACGACTCATCTCAGCTCCATCTGGGATCAGCTAAGTCCACTCATTTTTCTGAGGTCCGCTAGCCATCAACAGCTTCACACATGTCTAGCTGGCTGTAGGTCAGGAGGGGTAATGGGAGTAGCTGGACGTGTCTCTCATCATCCAACAGGTGGCCTAGGTTTATTCATATCATGGTAGTCACAGTGTAACAAAGAACAGTAAGAAAGGCTCTCCCCATCTGAAGAATTTTTGCAGCCTCGGTCTGCATCACATTTGCTAGTATCTCACTGACCAAACAAGCACATGGTCAAGTCCAGATTCCAGGGTCAGAGATCCCACCTCCTGATGAGAGAAATTATAGCCACATGCAAAGGGATATGTATTTAGGGTGGGGGATAATTTGTGACCATTTTTCACCATCTGACAAACATCCTCAAAAATCTCACCTCCCNATGGTCAAGTCCAGATTCCAGGGTCAGAGATCCCACCTCCTGATGAGAGAAATTATAGCCACATGCAAAGGGATATGTATTTAGGGTGGGGGATAATTTGTGACCATTTTTCACCATCTGACAAACATCCTCAAAAATCTCACCTCCCATCCTATCTCTTTCCAGAAGCTCTTTCACTTCTCCTTGGGCAGAGCCATCACTGTATCTTTCAGCCAAGAAGCACCATCTCAATGCATCTTTTCCAGACACAGGACCATAATTCTTCTCACCTGTAGTCAATTGCTACTCATCCTGAAAAAGTGAGTTGAGCAGCTATTTATAATTTTGCTCAAAATATTTCTCCACACTCTGTTTTCCCTCTTCCAAATTTGTGCTTGAATCATTAGCCTGTATCACTTCCCTGAATCTTCCCTGCTTTCCATGTGTTCATATGTTTAGGCCTTTGAAAAATGATTATAAAACTGGGACAGTTCCCATGGTGACACATTGGCTTCTTTGATCCTCTTTACTCTCACATGGTGAGTGAACCACCCAGACAGCTGAAGTTCATTATAATCCTTTCTGTGAAGAAGGATCACGCCTTCTTCATTCACTCTCCTTCCCCCAAAAGCATATACAACGCTGCTGGCAGCCTTTAAAAGAAAAGCCTTTTAAATCTTGCTCAACAACCATCACTGAGGGAGACTTTGAGTGACAGCTGAGATATAGAGGAAGGAGTACCAAATATGGAGTCAGAAGTCCAGCTGGGTTCAGAGCCAGCCTCCACCACTGTCTGTGTGATCTGGGACAAGGAGTTTTCACTTTTCTCATAAAAGCATCTGGCATAATGCAGAGAAGAGCCCTCAATAAATGTTTGATCATTGTGTTTGCTCACTGCTGTGTGCAAAGCACTATGGGAAAGGGCCACAAAAGGGTCCGGAGGTCAGTAAGACCCAGCCTGCCAGCAGGGAGCTCTTGATAAGGTGGTAAGTGATAGCTCGGGCAGCTCAAATTTTCTATTTTTTTTAATTCTCAATAAAAGGATGTTGAGGAAGAAAACACTTTTAAACTTTTGTCACCTTTTGAGCTTAATAAGGAGAAAATGTACAATAACAATAATGACCTTCAGACTCATTTCATCACCCTGGGCATCCCATCTTCAGTCCCAAGTCCTAAATTGTTTCCTATGGAAGAACCCCCTCTGGTGTTAGCCCACCCCCCGGTGAGGCTTCCAGCAGCCCATCCTTGAGAGATGAAATCTCAGAAAAACCTTGGAAAGCTCAGTTCATCCAGGGCACTAGATAATGAAGTGATGGAGCCACAAATGACAACTGATTAGGCAGAAGAATCTCCAGATAGAGAAGAATAAGAGGGAAGACCAAAGGCAGCTATCTTTTTACAAGAAGTAAAGGCTATTTCATTTTGGTTTATATCACTGGGTTGTTTATTTTCACTCTTGAAAAAATGGCAAGAGAAAGTCGAAAATAATGAGTCAGTTTAAATTAGAGCTATTTGCAAATCCAATCTGTTCTTTGGGTGACCGTGAGAAAAGTACTTTAAACTCTCTGAAACCTAGACTATTCATCTATAAAACGAGGATAATTATCCTTATAATCTCTGATAACATATCCACATCGAATAGAGAGCACTTCAAAAATCAACAAGTAACAAATATATTCTACACTATTCGCTGGTACCCCCAAAGTTTTTTAGGAGGGCAGGCAGGGAGAGGTGGGAGAGAGAGAGAGAGAGAAAAAAAAAAATGTGCACCTAAGATGTGCCAGGCACTTTCAATCGACAGCTCTATCTATCTTTATTTTTACAGATCAGGAACCTGAGGCTCAGAGAAGTTACGCAACTGAGCCAAGATCACAGAGCTATTAAGTGGCAGATGACGCTGACTCCAAAACTAATACTCTTCCTAAGCCAGTCCAAATCATGCTAACCACAGCCACAAACTATGACAGAGTGCGGCCTTGATACCCGCCTCGAAATGTTTCTCCTGCAGTGACTTTTGGGTTAGCACTTGGCGGGGGGTCCCCAGGGAAGGTGATCTGGCCTTGGCTGGTGGCAAAGTCTGGCAGGCACCCTGGGGAGCTGTGTTGGGGCTGGCCTCATGCACAGTCGGCCACAATGAGCAGGAAGAGGGTGTAGCTCTGGCTCTAATGAAGTTCGCAGATGCTGGAGACATGTTGTAAACACCAATGGGTGTGGGTGACTAGCAGGGTGGAGAAGCAGGCAGGGGCTGCTCCAGCAGCTCAGAGCGGGTAGAAATATGGGCGAGAGGTAATGAAGGAAACGCTGTCCACTGGGGCTTGTTTGTGAACAGAGAGAGGCCTGGGGACACTCACTGAACAAGAGGCAAGGGGCTACGGAGGCAAGAGGGGCCCTAATGCCAGAGAGAGAAGTGCCAGGAAAAATGACACAGAAACCGAGGAAGTGCCGGCCTCGTCCCCTGGCAAGTGCTGACCGAGTGGCTCCTAGTACAAGCCTCCGTAGCGAGGGTCTGAGTCTAAGAGTTGGTCCCCAGTCACCAAATAATGGGGCTTCCCAGGTGGCTCAGTGGTAAAGAACCCGCCTGCCAAGGCAGGAGATTCCAGTTCGATCCCTGGGTCAGGAAGATCTCCTGGAGGAGGAAATGGCAACCCACTCCAGTATTCTTGCCTGGAAAAACCCCACGGACAGAGGAGCCTGGTGGGCTAGAGTCCACAGGGTCACAAAAGACTTAGACACGACTTAGCAACTAAATAACAACAACAACAACAAATAATAGCGCAATTGACATTAACTAACTTGAAACTTGACTCATTGGAAAAGACTGATGCTGGGAGGGACTGGGGGCAGGAGGAAAAGGGGACGACAGAGGATGAGAGGGCTGGATGGCATCCCCGACTTGATGGACGTGAGTTTGAGTGAACTCGGGGAATTGGTGATGGACAGGGAGGCCTGGAGTGCTGTGATTCATGGGGTCGCAAAGAGTCGGACACGACTGAGCAACTGAACTGAACTGAACTTGAGACTTGACTCCCCCCCTCACTTGGCAAATGCCTTGGCAAATCACTAACTTTAAACTCTACTTTTTCAATTGCAAAATGGGTAGAATAATTAGTACCTTCCACATAAAGTCATTTTGAGGATTAAATGATACAATGCATGTGAAAAAAAAGAAAAAGAAACACTTGGCATAGTGCTTAGCTCANATGCCTTGGCAAATCACTAACTTTAAACTCTACTTTTTCAATTGCAAAATGGGTAGAATAATTAGTACCTTCCACATAAAGTCATTTTGAGGATTAAATGATACAATGCATGTGAAAAAAAAGAAAAAGAAACACTTGGCATAGTGCTTAGCTCAAGTTAAGCCCATAATAAAGGGTGGCTGCTAATGGTACTATTAAGTGCCTTTTACGTGCCCGGGCACCAGGTTTGTCATTGTGCAGGAACTTGCAGGAAACAGATGACAGACTCACTTGGGACACTTAAAATACATTTTATCCAAGGGACTATTTGTTGACGTCTGGGTGAGAGTAAGGGGAAGAGTAATAGTTCTTGAGATGCCCAGGAACTAACAACATTCGCGACTTATCCTCTGTCCCTCGGTCTCAGCTGAAAGCCAGAGCTCAAGGACCTCAGCCACCAACCGTGACAGCTGGAGTGAGAGTGTGAAGAGAGGGATGCGGCCATTGGCCAAGAACCAAGCAAAAGCAGAGGGAGTGATTAGGAGGCCCCGTCTCTCCCCGAGTGCCCCTCCGTCTTCTGTCACTGCTTCCTCTTGGCTAAACTCCAAGGAGAAGGTGGAAAGCAAGGAATGCGATTCAGGCCCACCTCCCAGGCACCGGTGAAGCAGGGCAGAGGCTGGTGAAGCACAGATCCGAGCAGAACAACAGCCCAGACTCCCAAACTCATTTATTCGTCTCATTAAACCCTAAGAACGTCGGGCTCATTGTCTTTCTTTTTCAGATGAGAGAATTTGACTCAGGGAGGTGCAGCAACTCATTCAGAAACCCAGCTTGAAAACTGGTGGAGCCCCCACTGGAATCCAAATTCATCTCCTCAGCGTGGCCTCCATGGACTCCGTCATGCCGATCACTAAGAGAACAGATTTGAAAGCCCCTCCTTTTCCAGAAGGATTGAGTGGGAGGGTATTCCTACATGAAGCCAAAAGGATGCATAGAATTTTAAATGAGTATGGGTTAAGGAATGGTTTGTACAAACAAGCAGAATAAGAAAAGTGGATGCCGTGTGCCCGTGTGGGCTAGGAGTTCATCATCCTTCAAGAGACATGTCCTTGAGTACCATCAGCACTTCCTGCAGGACCAGAAGTGACATACCAGCTGGAAGACACAGCCTTTAAGTACACGGCATTTCCAAGGGCCACAGCTCTTCCAAGTACATTCTGTGCATTTACACACTTTAATAGCAGATTTAATTCACTTAGCCATCATTGTCTCATGTAATCAGACATGAGTACGGCTCTTGAAACACTGACAGGGTCTCATGTAGGTGAATTCTGCTTCACAGTGATAGGAAGAGCCGACATTGAAGGATCAGAAAGTGACTTTGCTCTGAAGGCTTGACCACCACAGGCCAGTTATCCCTGTGGTAACTTTTCTGACACCTCCTGCTTAAAACCCCAAAGGTCAGAAGGATCAGGAGGCTCCACTTTCATGGTCTGTATTCATACTGAAAATCAAGACCAAGCACGCTTTTGCCCTTCTGCTCCATGGGAGGTTTCTGTCCTCCCTGAGCTCGCCTTAGGACACCTGCATTACTGCTTGACAGGTGTACCTGTACCTCATGTAGGAGTCTTATGCACAAATGATTTCAACGATGTGACCAGGGTCACAGCTGCTAAGTCAGAAGAGCAAGCAGATGTTTAAGAGCAGACCGAAAAGTTAGTGTCCCAGGAGTGGGCTGGAGGCGGCTCTTGAGGGTGCTTTAACCAAAAATTCAGTGACCACACTGCTAACTTGAAAATGGCCATGGTGGGAGTGAGTGGTCATCACTATAAAGGAAGGTGGGATTTGCTTTTGTTTGTTTGAAGGATTGTTGTTAAATGTTTACCAGCACACCAGTGCCTGGAGGGCTTCCCCGAGGAGGAATATTTAATACAGATAATTTATAAGGAGATGGAAATGTGCCCCAATTCCTCCTTCCTCCTTCCTTTCCACACCCTTTCCTCCAGCTTCACTGAAGCAAATCAGGCCCCACCNCAGCACACCAGTGCCTGGAGGGCTTCCCCGAGGAGGAATATTTAATACAGATAATTTATAAGGAGATGGAAATGTGCCCCAATTCCTCCTTCCTCCTTCCTTTCCACACCCTTTCCTCCAGCTTCACTGAAGCAAATCAGGCCCCACCCTCCCTCTGTACACTACTCTGCCCTCTGCCCTCTGCCAGAAAGGTCCCTTTCCTCTTATCTCCCAGAGACGCTTTCACTGTTGGTGAATCTCTTTACAGACTGTGAATGCAAACACCTGCCTGAGACCCAATGCCAGCTGGACAAACTTGGGCACCCTTGTCAGTCCAGAGCCTTGTTTTCTAGGCTATAAAGTGGAGCTGCCCTGTCTGCTCCACAGAGTCTTGGGAGTGGAATAAGATGATCGAAGGGCCACCAAGGAGAGGTGAGAGCCAACAAAGGCATGCAATGAAACGCTGGCCAGCAGAGCTGGGAGCTGGGTCAGAAACCATCGAAACCAATCATCTCAACTTACAAATGGGAAAACCAAAGTGCCGTGGGCTAGCACGTTCCTTGGCTAGATTGTTGAGGGCAGTGGGAGAACATGATCTCGTGAGGGTCCCAGATTTCTCCTTGTGCCCACCATGGATGTGTGGGTGCTCCCAGGCCAGACCTCCCAGGAATGAGGTTCTGGAATCAGTACAGAAGCAACAGCTGCCCCCAACTTCCCAGGCAGGAGGCCAAGGAGAGGAGGGCTGCTTCTCGAGGGAAGAGAGAGCGAGGCACACCAGTGCTATGCAGAGACCTGGTGGGGTAGGATGGGTCGTATTGCCTCACCTCAACCCCCCAGCCCACAGAAGAGGGGAAGGAGGGAAGGCCAAAAGAAGCAGGGCCTCACCAGGCAGTAAGAGCTGGTCCACCGGGAGAGCTGGAGCCTCGAAGCTCTCTCTGAGACCTCAGTGAGATGAGCATCATGAGCCAGAGAGAGACCTGTTGGGTGAGCTCAGGTCAATCCCACGTTAAATCTTGGGAAGCAGCCAAAAGGGGTTGACCTCATAGAGCCCATGGTCATCAACAAGGGCCCAGGCAGGAGGTGGATACCAAGAGCCTAAAAAGCAGGAGGGTGTGGCTGAGACCCTGCAGAAAAGGCTGCTGCTGTCATCTCCCGCTTGCCAAAGAATTCAGAGTAAGGATTTGGTAGTCTTTCTAATGATGTTTTAATTACCCAAGCTCTACGTCAATATATTCCCAGTGCAAACAATCTGAACATGACATGCAAAGCAGAAACCCCGTGGATATCCATCCACCAAGCTCCCCAGAAGATCACTTTTCTAAATTAATTTTTTGGGAACACAGTTGGTTTAGAGGGCTTCCTGAATGGCAGTGCGATAAAAAATCCGCTTGCAATGCAGGTTTGATCCCTAGGTCAGGAAGATGCCTTGGAGGAGGTTGTGGCCACCCATTCCAGTATTCCTGCCTGGAGAATCCCATGGACAGAGGAGCCTGATGGGCTACCATCCATGGGTTTCAAAGAGCTGGACGTGACTGAAGCGACTGAGCGTGCAGGCATAGTTGATTTTCAGTGTCATGTTAGTTTCAAGTGTACAGCAAAGTGAGTCAGTTATACATAAACACGTTTCTATTCTTTTTCAGATTCTTTTCCCGCATAGATCATTGCAGAGTGTCGGGTACAGTTCCCTGTGCTAGACATGTAGGTTCCCCACCTACACATGTAGGTCCTTATTAGTTACCTATTTCATGAGGCTCATTCTGATGTGCATCCTTCCCAGCCTTTGTCTATAAGCTTATAATTTTTTTATTTACTGGGTCTTCATTGCTGTGTGGGCTTTTTCTCTAGTTGTGGCGAGAGGGGGCTACTCTTCGCTGCACTGAGGCATCTCACTGCCGTGGCTTCCCTTGTTGCAGCTTAAGGACTGGTGAGCACAGGCTCAACAGTAGTGGCTCAGAGGCTTAGTTGCTCCGCAGCACATGGGAATCTTCCCAGATCAAGGATTGAACTCAAGTCTTTTGCATTGGCAGGCCAATTCTCTCACTGGACTTCGACCTTTGCATCCCACTGAGCCACCAGAAATCCCCTGTCTGTGAGTTTATACCCATATATGTTCATGGGGAAATATCCGGCTGTGTGTGCAGTTTTGTATTCATGAAATCAGCCTTACGCAGTATCCTGAATCTCACTATTTGCACTGAGATCACTGTGCACACACACACACATACACAGCAGAGCCACCACATTCCTTGAGAGCCACCACATTCCTTGGAAACCACCGCATCTATCCCCACAGTCTGGGGGAGTGACAAAATTATCTGCTCCAATCCCCCCGTTAATGCACACATTAGACTGTTCCTAGTTTCCATTATTGAGCAATGTGCTAATGAACATCCTTTCACAAGCTTGTCACCAGGAAGCAAAGGAAATTGCATTTCACGTATAGTATTTTTTATTTCATATATTCTATTTCATATAAACAGATATATAAGGGTAAAACTTATTTACAATGCTGAGTGAGAAAAGTATGCACCTCAACCCACCCACCCCCCAACACACACACACACTCCCTGATTTAAAAGAAGTCGAAAGAACACCACCATCAGGAGCTGTGGCTGCGTGAACCCAAGACAGCACCGAGAATCATAATGAGTCGTTTCCGTCTCCACTTGCGAGGGCTCCGTACATTTTGTGTCCCCTTAGTCATCATTTGGGTGAGTTCTACATATTTATGCTTGTTCTTTTTTTCATCTGTCCTCATAAATCAATCCCTGCAGTCTCCTAATGAAAGCCAGCTTTTCAAACGAAACCGTAGCCGGGTGTTTAACTAACTAAATATTGTTTTTCCCCCAGCACTGACAGAGAGGGGTGGGATGTGGCCTTGATAATTGTCCTCCCTTCCTCCAGCAACTCCAGGAAGCCACGTGCCGCCCCGGCACTGACTGACGGGGCCCCAGGTGGGCGGCAGCCGTGGGTTTGGAGGGAGCGGCCGCTGGGAGGTTTTCCTTTGCTCGCTGGACTTCGCCCTCTGCATCTCTGGGGATCCCCAGGATGTCCGTAGGTCACCCTTCCCTGGGTTACCCTTAATAAAGGAAGAAAAAGTGTGAAGCTGCCTGGAGTGGCACCTAGCTGGCCACACACCCTCGAGGCAGCCTGCTCAGCTCTCCTTCCCCGGAGCCTGTCAACCTCCAGGCCCAGCTGTCACTGGAGAACAGAGGATGTCAGCTCTTGCTAATGCTTCCAGCAGCCTCCCAAACGGTGCCCTCAGGCGGCTACCCACGTGGCCTCAAGGTAACAAGACTGACCTTGAACCTCATTTTGAACTGCCCTCAATCCTTCAACTGCCCTCACCATCTGCAGCGGGGCTTCTCAAAGTGTGGTCCCTGGAAACTTGTCAGAATTTGCAAATTCTCAGCCCCCGCCTCAGAATAACTAGATCAGCTTCTCTGGGGGTGGGGCCCAGCCTTTAAGTGTTTGGAGGAGTCCTCCAGACGATGCTGATGAACACTCAGGTTTAGTGTTTGGAGGAGCCCTCCAGACGATGCTGATGAACACTCAGGTTTGAGAAGCACTGACCCGCATGATGACTTCCAAGCTCCTAACTCAGACTCCCCAGCCCTCCATGCCCTGGCCCTGCCGGCGTCCCCAGCCCCCACCTCTTCCTACTTTCCAGACAGAACTCAATGTTGCGCGGGACAAACTCACCCAGGTGGGTCTCTTTGTATCCCTGGGCTTGCTGTTCCCTTCCACCTACCATGCTTTCACCCATGTGCCTCCACAAAGCAAATCCCAACACTCATAGAACACCCAGTTCTATGCTCTAGAAAGCCTTCCCTGACCTCTCCAAGAAGACAGAAAGACACCGAACATTGACAGGGTGCTCACCATACGCTGGGTACTGGTCCAAGAACTTGACTTTCATTTCTTTTCATTTCTTAGAACTTGACTTTCAAAAAAAGTTAAGCTTCTGGACTTCCCTGGTTGTCCACTGGTTAAGAATCCTCCCGCCAGTGCAGGGGACACAGGTTCAACCCCTGGTCTGGGAAGACTCTACATGCCGTGGGGCAACGAAGCCTGAGAGAGGCAACTACTGGAGCCCAAGCCCAGAGCCTGTGCTCCGCGACGAGAAGCCCCTGGAGTGGGCAAGCCCCTGCTCGTCGCAACTAGAGACCGCCTGTGAGCAGCAATGAAGACCCAGCACAGCCGGGAAAAAAAAAAGAGGTAATCATCTCAACAAACCTACCAGGAAGGTATTATGACTCCCATTTTACAGATGAAGAAACAGAGGCCCAGAAAGCTTAAGTAATTGGCTCAAGTTAGTTAAGAGGTGAAATTGACGTTTGAACCCCCAGCCTTGTGGCTTTGACCCTTTTGCTCTAGCGCCTCCTGTGATATACCCATCCTGGTAGTTTCAGTGGGTCACCCTAGGCCCCCCAGAACACACCTGTCACCCTGCCTCAAAACAGCCCTTCAGGTGTGTGGAGAAAACCCTTGGGTCCCACCCAGAACTGCTCTTCCCCAGGCCAACACCTGCTGTTCCCTCCACTGGCCTCCACGTGACTTGGCTCTGTAATCACAGCTGCCAGTCGGATAGCACAGCTGGCTCCGGGACCGAGGAAGCTTCCACACTGTCCTCTCACTGGCTGCCTTTGATTTTTCCGATTTCCTGTTTCAAATCACAGGACCCAAGCCTTTACATCAAGAAAGATGACATGACACGCATGCTTTCCGAAAAATCTCATTTTCTAAAGGCATTTCCTATTGATTTCCTTCCTTACTGAGGTCCCTCCCAGCCTGACTTGTGTTTAAAAAGAAAAAAAAAAAAGGAAGAAAGAGGGGGGGAAAAAAAAGAAAGAAATCTATGTTTTTCCAAGCTCAGAACTGGCTGGCAGAGTTGCTGCCTAGGTCACCCTATGGATGAGCTGCTCAACCAGTGTTTCCCCAAACCACAGGCCTCAGAATCACCTATGCAAATCCGACTACCAAAACTCCCTTTAAAAATGCCTCCCTTCATCACCTGAGTGAGCTTTGTGGCAGTCATGTCTCTTGGGGAATTCTCTGGATTGGAAGATCAGCCTTGGAACTGAAAGGACCAACTCTCATCTTTCCTCCACTTAGGAAGCCTAGTTTTCTCATCTTAGGGACCCATTGCTGCATTTAAGGGAGTCTCGGCTTTGGGGTCTGATAAGCCTGTGCTTGAACAGCAGTTCCTTGTTATCTGGGCAGCTTTGAAGATGGCATGCAACCTCTCTAATCCAGTTTTATCATTTGTAAAATGGGGGTAGAGATAATGTTGTAATAGTGTGCTAAAGTGAAGTGAAGTGAAAGTTGCTCAGTTGTGTCTGACTCTGCAACTCCCTGGACCAGTCCATGGAATTCTCCAGGCCAGCATACTGGAGTAGGTAGCCTTCCCCTTCTCCAGGGGATCTTCCCAACTCAGCAATCGAACCCAGGTCCTCCACATTGCAGGCAGATTCTTTACCCACTGAGCTACAAGCGAAGCCCAATAATGTCCTGCTGCTGCTAAGTCACTTCAGTTGTCTCCGACTCTGTGCGACCCCATAGATAGAAGCCCACCAGGCTCCCCTGTCCCTGGGATTCTCCAGGCAAGAACACTGGAGTGGGGTGCCATTTCCTTCTCCAATGCATGAAAGTGAAAAGGGAAAGTGAAGTCGCTCAGTCGTTTCCGACTCTTAGCAACCCCATGAACTACAGCCCACCAGGCTCCTCCGTCCATGGAATTTTCCAGGCAAGAGTACTGCAGTGGGGTGCCGTTGCCTTCTCCGAATAATGTCCTAGGGCTGTGGTACACAGAAATGTACTCTTTCACGGTTCTGGAGGCCAAGAGTCCAAAAGCAAGGCGTTAGCAGGCCTGCACTCCCTCTGAAGTCCCCCGGAGGAAGACCCTTGTCTGCTTCTTCCAGCTTCTGGTGATCCAGGTGTTCCCCGGTTTATAGCAGCATCACCCCAACCTCTGTCTCCATCTTCACGTGGTCTTCTCCCTCCCTTCTCCTCTGCCTCCATCCCACCTACCCACTCCCTGTCCTGGGAAGCTGGTCTCCTGAGCTGACTGCTTGCAACTGGCCCAAGGCCAGTAACAGTCATATTAACAAACGGTATGCAGTCATGATCCAGGAAGCCCTCTTAACATAGACAGACCCATTCAACTCACTTCAACAGTCTGGTTGGTATTTCACGGCAGGTACTTCGTTTATCCCCACATTACAGATGGGTCCATGCAGGCTGAGAGAGATTGTATCACTTGCTAGGCCCGCTCAACTGGTGTTAGTGTGTCAGTCGCTTAGTTGTGTCCGCCCTCTTTGTGACCTCATGGACTGTAGCCCGCCAGTCTCCTCTGTCCATGGGATTTCCCAGGCAAGAATACTGGAGTGTGTTGCCATTTCTTCCTCCAGGGGATCTTCCCGACCCAGTGATCAAACCCAGGCCTCCTGCATGGCAGGCAGAGTACCATCTGAGCCACTCAGCTGGTAACCGATACCAAGTGAAGCTCTCAAATTTCTCTGAACTCTAACGTGTGAGCAAAGGGTGATGCTGAGGATGATGCCTGGCTCTGAGTCGTCTGGAGGTGCCAAGAATGCAGGGAGATGACTGCCCGAGAGACGCCATCCCTGTCAAAGGTCAATATCAGCTTCTGCCTTTGCTGCTTGCCAGAACTTAAGTGTAGACAATGCAGCCATCCGCCCAGGCTGCCGTTAAGGCACAAGGCCACCTGAACCTTCCATTCATATCTGAATAACTTCATAGGTGACGTTCTTGTTTGAGTCTTGCCATGGTCTAAGGAGTCAGGTGGGAAATAATCTCAAAACCACGAGTGCCTGGCCTAGTATCACTTCAGTTCAGTTCAGTCGCTCAGTCGTGTCCAACTCTTTGTGACCCCATGAATCGCAGCACGCCAGGCCTCCCTGTCCATCATCAACTCCCGCAGTTCACTCAGACTCACGTCCATTGAGTCAGTGATGCCATCCAGCCAGCCATCCTCTGCCGTCCCCTTCTCCTCCTGCCCCCAATCCCTCCCAGCATAGGTGTCCTGATAAACTTTTGCAGGAGGAAAGGAAGAAGGAAGGTCTGCCTGGGTGGCAAGCCCAGTCCAGTTCAGATGCTCATTCATAAGCTGTGTGGTATTAGGCATGTACCAAGCCCTCTCTGTGCCTCAACCCGGCAACATGTGGGCAGAGTAGGGTTTGGATAAGATGACTGCTCAGCCTTTCAATCTCAGCCATTCTAGGAATCCCAGATTCTAATTCCTCTGTACCATCCAGCTTGTCTGAGGAAGATAAATGGACATGAAATAAAGCTGAGTCATGGAGTCCCAAACCTCTTGGTTTCTTCTGCTTTCTGAGTTTTGTTGCTTTGGGCTTCCCAGGTGACTCAGTGGTAAAGAATCTGCCTGCCAACAGGATACATGGGTTCTATCCCTGGGTCAGGAAGATTCCCCCGGGGAAAGAAATGGCAACCCACTCCGGTATTCTTGCCTGGGAAATCCCATGGACAGAGGAGCCTGGCGGGCTACAGTCCATGGGGTTGTAAAGTGTCAGACTTGACTAAGCGACTAAACAACAACAGTATGTTGCTTCCCATATCGATAAGATGGAAGTAAGGATGTATATTTCCTACTTAGCTTTCCCTGCTTAGCTGCGTGATCTTGATCAAATTATCTAACCTCTTCAAGCCTCAGTTTCCTCATCTACACACGGAAAAATAGCAATAACTATGTTTGGGGGTTCAGCTTCCAAGGTAGATGAGTGGTAAAGAATCCACCTGCCAATGCAGAAGATTCAGGAGATGCAAGTTCAATCCCTGGGTCAGGAAGATCCCCTAGAGGAGGAAATGGTAACCCATTCCAGTATTCTTTCCAGGATAATTTCATGGACAGAGGAGCCTGGCAGGAGGGTTACTGTCCATGGGGTCACAGAGAGTCAGACACAACTCAACGACTGGGCGTGCACACACGTTATCATGTTACTGTGAGCGTCACATATTCAGAGTCATCGACACAGCGTCAGGAACATGGGAAACACCCAAACAGTATCATATCACCCGGGCCACATAGACTGCAACTCAAATGTAGTTCAGCCACCAAATCTTTCTGCAGACTATGTTGCTCGATTTGATCCCCTTCCTCAGTCTCTAAAGCTGGCCTGGGAGCATCCCTCCTGCTACCTTCCTGGGCCTCCCACGTTGCAGCTGAGGCCAGGAAGATTCTCGAGGAGCTCGAAGCCCAGAGAAGGAGGGTCCTGCACGAACTAACTGCCACAAGGGGACATGCCAGCAAGTTCCTTCTAGAAGTGGCTTTGGGCATTAACCCCCATAATGAGGTAATCGCTAGATCACATGTGTGTGCATCCATGGGTGCCTGTGTCTGTACGTATGTGCATGTGTGTGTTGTGTGGAACTTGTGGGGAGCTGCGTGTCCAAGTTGACCCGAGCCTGGCGCTTCCTCTTCTGGGCCACATAACCTCTGCTAGTCACTTCCTCTCCCACAGCCTCAACCATCCTCTCATAAGCAGGGAGGGAAACATTAGGATGATTCAGTGATATAAAGGAAAAGGGAGGTTAGAGTTCAATGAATAACTGCTTTCTCTCCTTAAATCAGGGCAGACTGAGAGTCTTGCAGATTGGG